>JAZGTK010001960.1:0-34864 GCA_036877625.1 Ambastaia sidthimunki | reverse complement strand
AGATTTGCATGAATATGTGAGCATGATTTGTTCAGTGTGAACAGCCTCTATCAGCAATATATGAAGTGGATCCAACAGTAGATTGTCTAATCAAACTAAAACCACAAACATGTCTCTGTGTATTGGGCAGAATTATAGACCATTTAAATATGCTAGCATTATAAAATTAGTATTATGGAATATGGGTTTGATCAAAAAGGGAAATTAGCATTAAACAGCATTATCTTGACTCCTGCAATTAGAAACCCAACAGACAGGAACCTACTGGTAGCAGTGTTTAATCTAAAGCATGATCGAATTCCTGAATCTTTCTCTTCCACCTGGACACTGTCTGTCAAATTGTAAGGCACAATTTTCCCATGGCAGCCCCTCTGCATACCGACTACAAACAAATCATCCAACATGGAAGCCATTTCAAAGCACAGCTGGGAGCTGTCAATCATTTTAAGCAAGGAAATCGTATGCAGAGGAGCTTGGTAGCTCCAAATCGGAAAACCACCTTTAAAAGCTCATGGGATAATTCAAGCTCCTTTATGAAGACACACCATAGATATTCCAGGCATGATGTCAGTTGTATACTGTTTGACTGTAAGATTTTGATATGTTTGTTTATTGAGGAGGCAGTAATTGCCATGCCTTCCACAGCAGGCTGTCCGGGTTTCGTCCGCCCATTCAAGAACTGCCGAAATATGACATGAAAATGACATTTAACTTTCCAGTTGTACTACACACACAATACGAGAATAATTAGGCAATTTGCATCAAGCAGACTGAAACAAAGGGGGGGGGCGGGTCAAAGGTTACAGTTAAATTTAGAACATCTCAGTAATCTTCCAACACACGATAAATCAACAAAACAAGCCACGCCCTTCATTACAAATTGAGATCAGCAATCAAATAAATATCCTTGTCTTTAGAATAGATATAGCATTATTTTTCCCCCACCAAGTTTTTCCAACTAAAACGCTGGAGAAGTCAAAAGAAGCAGTAGTTTGGTTAGTTCTATTAGTAGTGGGGCGTGGTGCAGTAGCAGTAATATTGCAGTAGAGGGAGACAAAATGCAGGCAGCTCAAAAGCAGAGGCCCAACGGGAGGCTGAAAGCCCTCACATGCTCCTCCCCAGCATACCGCCATTCAGAGCCCGTTCCGATGGGAGCAGATGGGGGCACAGAAGGTCATCTCTGACTTTGTGTGAAAATAAATGAAATACCCTCAATCCAGGAAAGAAAAAACTCTCCCCTCATAGGTGCGTTTGATGACAACTCTGTTGCTGCTCTGTCCCAACTCTCCTACAATTCACCCCAAATACTCAGGTTCTCCATCCTAACCTGAGCTGGCTGTAAACTACGTAGGGAAAAGCACGACCTGCAGAGGTCTATGTATTCAAGCCGTATCCCTGAAGCTCGCTGTTAAACGATCCTGATGTGTTGTTTATGAGTGAGATGACATGCAGCTGATGGACTGCAGACGCCCTGTTGATCAAATGTCTTTCTGGAATGTGTGAGCTTGTGAGGGTGAATCAATCTTGAGCTCCTGCGGACTTGAAAGGACAGGTGCTGATGAGGCTTTTATCAGAGAAATAAAGACAATCTTCAGCGCGATACAGCTGACGCTACGCTCAGTCTTAACTGAAGGCTTTACTAGCATTGACATTTAACAACATGTGGAGTTTCTGCATGGGGCAAAGAAAAAAGCCTGGGTAAATTTAAGGCTGCTACAGGGAAGAGTTCCCTTTTGGTAACTGCTGGTGGATGTACAGGTCATGATTTTGCATTTATTTAAACGACCTGACCCACCATTTACCAAAAAATCCCTGGCTACTGTTTTTGGCTTTTGAGCCTGGTGGCCAGAACGGTGGCCTAAGACGCTGAAGGGAAGCGGAGTTCAAAGAGCACAAAGTTCATTATTAGGTATACACCTTACCAGGTAATCCCAGCAAAAATACCTGTGACTTCTAAATATATGCAGAACTAAAGACGCTATAATCCTAAGGAGAGTTGAGAAGGTCAGCTTGAGCTACTACTGGGAAACTCCGTCTGGCTTGCTGTCTGATGGCTGGGATGACCACGAGCGACCTGATCCCGGCTGTACTGCTCTGGCTGTGCAGGTTAGTCTCTGTGCAGGCTCAGCGAAGATGCTCGAGTAAAGGCAGTTCTGTAGACTCTTCCCGTGCATTGGGCAGGTCTGGTGTAAGGGGTGTGGTGTCCGAGGATACGGGGGCTCCCATTGGATCCAGTGTTGGGCTGACATCAGAGGGCAGGGCAGGGATGGGTGGCTGTGTAGACTTGAAAGTGAAATAATAAGCAGACAATTAGTTTGTGATCACTGTGAAATTAAATCAGTCTGTTGCTACTAACACAAACAGAGACTAATAGACACTTCTAATAGGACACTTAAGCCTTTAAAATGTATCTGTATCATTGCATTTTATCAATCTTTCACAATCCTGGTCCTTTCAGTGCAACAGTAACTATGTTGTAAGCACGAGTCCTAACCTGTGTGCGTATGCTCAGTGATGCAGAGCCGTCCCCTTCCATTGCAGCAGGTCCGTTGAACCCCTTCCTCCCAGACAGACTCCATTTACTGTACAGAGCTTCATAGGGCAGCCCGCTGCCATGACCCAAACTCAGACCCCTCTGAGATGCCCTGTGACTGGGGTTGTCCTGCAGACTACTGGGGCAGAAGCGGTCCGCAGGTGGTAGAGCCACTGAGCCACTAAAAGACAGCTGGGAGCTAGACAGGTTTTGCCCCAAATACCCATGAATGGAAGTGGTGCGATGCAAGGAGCTAACCAGCCCTGCATCCATCCTGCCCTCTGATTGGCTAAGCAGGGTAAGTGGGAGGGGCTGAGGATGCAAAGGCCAGGAAGGTCCAACAGGGTTGTCAGTTCCTTGAAAGGAAAAGTATAAAACTCAGAGCTTGCACTGGTAATTAATTTATTGATTATAGGTGGGCTGTCATGTGGGACACTAACAGGTTAAAAGCAGCAGATGTCTTACCTAGTGAGGGCTGTACAGTGGTAGGATGGGGCAGAGGGAAGCTGGGAGCTGTGCTTTGGGGAGGATGAACTGTAGGGTTGTTACTGATGGAGGTAGATCCACCCCCACAGTCTGAATCTTCAATATTACCTCCACTGTTACAACCGGCTCCACAACCCTTCTGGAGTCTAAAGAGAGAAGACAACATATACAATATAACCCACAAAACACAAAAATGTGCTTTAACACTGTCAGTACAGAACTATTTACTTCAACAACATGTAATTTTGCAAGCACTTTTATTCTGAATCTAAAGCAATTTAACAAACATTATCTGTAGTATCAGACTAAGGATTTTAAAACTGTAGTTTTTCTGTAATTTAACTACTTTAAATTATGAGCAGCATTGGAAGTTTCACAGCAGCCCCAACAAAAAATGTTGATAAATGAGAGCTGCATAGCGCAAGTTTGTTCATGGAAGTTTGTCTCGTCTCACCTGTCCCAGCTGCTGATGAACCAGGTGTAAATGTTGTGGGGGCTGATAGGGCCTCCCCAGACTGAGCGCAGCTGAGCATGGGCCCCGGCGTATGAGGTGGTGAGAGGGGACACGTAGATGGGGTATCCGATAGGCTGATCACAAGATGAGTTGATCATGTTTCTCAGGGCCTGCTTGGCATTCTGGATGCTGCCGCGCTCTGGGTTCCGGTTCCGCAGAAAGACCAGCTCCTGCTGCTGTCCCGCCCACAGCCCGCGCACACACTCCCTGTTCACCTGCAGAATCACACAAATCACAACATTAGCATTACAGCTTATCTTGCTATTAAAATGAAGTCCAGACAGCACTTCCATAAACCACTCACTGTATTGTGTATTTAAACCGAATTGTACTTTTTTTATATATTATTTTTATATATTATTACGTACTATGCATTTAGTTAATAAATACAAACAAATAAAAGGAAAAAAAATGCAATTATGTATTTTAGGGAGAGGCCAAAAAACCCAAAGGGCTTATTTTGTTAATTCATACGTTGTTTGTTTGCTATGTTTGTTAGCAACAACATGTCGAATACAAGCTAAAAGCCTGTTAAGAGCAGCTGTAATCTGATATCTGTGTACACACGGGCTGCGGCAGTAAAGCACCTTGATAACTCTAAAGCTGAGGAAGCGTTTGTTCAGCATGATGATCTTGTATTCATCACTGCCGTCGTCCATGACGTGGCGGAGGGCCAGCAGAGACGGCATGTTTGCCAGGATGGCGCTGCGCCACACAGGGTCACCCTCATGAGAGATCAGCATCTTCTCCTCATTAGCTGTGATGGCATCATACAGCACCACTGGATCCTCATACTCATCAGGAGATGTGAAGTGATCCTGCAGAGGTCAGAGAGAGAGAGAAAAAGATGAGAGCGAGGCAGAGAAAGCGATATGAGGGGACGCGCAGACAGGAAGTGCATACTCAGCAGAGTCTGTGTGATGATAGAGTGTTTAAATATTCAAGGCTGTTTATTACCTATAGATACAAACAAGCTGATCTTGGCTTAATGCTCGCCGTATTACCATGTTTCATCATTACACCCGGTTTTCATTATTTAAAATGATTATTTTACAAAATTAGAACAGACAAGGTTAATAGAATACAATAGTGCTGTGACTGACCAGTCAAAACCAAGTATTTTCAGAAAACTGTGCAATACTTGTTTGACACCACATGAAGTACATTATTTGCCTGCATTATCAGCATAAGGTTGTTCCTGCTTTAAAGGCTCATGATGGGCACTATACAAATCTATTTTAGTGTAAGCTATGAAAATAGTTGTACTACCCTAGAAACCTGATTAAAGTGCAATGTCAGAAAGAATTAGCTGTACCTGGTGCAGTTTGAGTGACATCCGTACGCCTGGAGCTACCACTCTGTTCAGCAGGTCCATGTCCGCAAAAACCCACTCATCTCGGGGAGAGGTGATGCGAAAGTCGCCCTTGAAAAGCGCATGAAGGCCGTAGAGAAACGGCTCCAAACTGAAAGGGTGAGTAATGACTGTCAAATTTAAATACTATAACAATATTCTGCTAATGTTTTGAAATACGCTAGCCAGCAGATGAGCTCAAAGCTACCAATCATGGACAACAAACACCAAGTACTGTATATTAAATATTGATGTCAAGCTGTTTATGCCAGTACCTTGCCGACATGCTGTGGGAGGCAGTTCCCAAAGCTCGACGGCCCAGAATGCACAATCCAAAACAAAGTGTGACCAGAGGGGAATCTTTCTCACACTCCGCCGGCTGCATCAGAAAAACACACACTGACAGTTATTTTTTTTGCTTCCTGTCCCACCAAACCACAAAACTAACATATGGTGAATTTGTAAACAGCTGCATTTAGAACAGCGTATCAGACCGTTTGCCTGCGACTGTTACAGTATTTGATCCACTCCAGGTACACCAGACAAAAGGAAGAGGGGGTGATGCCAGAAGCACGGTGGTCGTAGTCTTCATCTATATTAAGGTTGAAGGTGGGGTCGCTGTCCACGTAGGTCGGGCTGAGGCAGGGTCGCAGCGCTTCCTGCACCATCTCATTGGCCAACCATTCTTCCAGTTTGGGCGAGCGACTGACGTAGTAAATGATACTCTGTGGTGAAGAGACTCTCATGATTGTTTTGCATCTCAAATGCTCAACTGGTAGAGCATTGAGCTTACAGTGCCATGTTCATGGGTTCTATTCTAGGGAATGTACATACTCTTTGAACGTATAGCCTGAATGCAATGCAAATGGTTCTTGTGCAATTCAATGTAAACGTTATCATTAAAAGGATAGTTCACAAAAAAAAAAGTTGTGTTTCTCAGAAGTAGCAAAGTCAAACAGGTTTGGGATGACATGAGGGTAAATAAAAGAGAAACTGTTTTGGGTGAACTCTCTTTAAACATAACAGGTGGAGAGGAACTTACCTTGACGTAGTATGTGATGAGAATCTTGCGCAAGTCAAAGACCTGAAGCATGGAGGCTGCGTTGTTGTCACTGATGCTGTAGCCCTCCAGCACGTATTTAGTGGCGGCCACCTCCCAGGCCAGCCAGCGCTGGCCGAACGCGGCGTTGAAGGACAGCATGTGTGGAAGATGACCAGGCTCACAGCAGCAGCAGCCTTCATCCTCCTCCACCCCTTCAGTGATGGCCTCCACCTCCCTCTGCTGACAGTACGTACCTGAGAACACGCAAACACACGCGAATGAGATGATGAAACAACATGAAACCATTAAATATTTCCAAACAGCCCTTTGTCCTTGTCATGTGAACAATTACATCTGATGACTTAAACGTGTTTATTTTAATAACCTGTGTGCATGTTTTCCATGTCACAGATATGGGCTCTGCATGGAAAGGTAGAAGAGATCTCACAAGCTCACCTCTGAACTCTAGGCCTCTGAGCTGGAAAGTTACGAGGCCATTGCCAATCTCAATGATGTGTACAAGAGCATTGAGGTAGTCTGAGGCCAGGATGAAGCAGTCTCCTGTGCTGTAGTTACCCCAGCGGCCCAGCAGAAGGTCCCCACACAGGGAGTGCTGTAGGGAGCGCGTCAGATGTTCGTAGAAGATAGAGTTCAAGTTGTTGTCATCAGCACCTATTCAGAAGAGGAGAAAATTAGAGTCGAATCAGGCAAACTGGCAACTTTCCTAACAGCCTGAATTATTTAAATACTATGATGGTCATGTACCAGGGTTGCGGTCCAGTTGTGTGGCCAGACGCGTATTAGAGTGATCCACCCGTTTAGTGCTAAAGGAAAACAGTAATTGAAGGTTTAGATGTCCTTCCAAAACATGTTATTTGAACCAAGTCTGAATTGGCAAAACAATGCAGCTGACATCTGCTCAAGGCTTACTTGTAGTCTCGCTCCCAGAACTTGACAGGCCGGGTGTAGGAGGTGACGAAGACTGCACTGCCCAGCACAGGGTTAAGAGGAGTGGAAAACAGGGCTGAAAACACAGCTTGCACAAACAGCATAGCCGAGTCTGAGAACATAACTGGAGTTAAGGAAACACCTGAACTCGAAAACAGCAGGACACATTTAAACACATTAGCGACAAAGCGACAAATGCTTCGGGTGTCAACTGCATGATGTCTATGTTAGGTGACTAAACTTTTCAAGAAGCAGCACCTGGGTCTGTGCGAAAACAGAGGCCTCGTAGAGTTCATGTAAACTCAAGAACAGTTTGCATTGGTATGACAGCAATAAAGCCTAATTTGCATGAATCGTATAATTTGCCTGCTATGGTATAATGAATATTCATCTCAGCAAAAATGGCCTTCAGCGAAAAGTTCGTATTCTCTGCATCTCTGGCTGTGCGTCTGTGCAGACAGACGCGGGTGCCATTTTGTGCATGCTAAGTTTTGGAAGTTAAACCAAAGGGACACGAGTTGAAAAAATGTGAACAAAAACGGTTTCTATTTTTAGCACCGTCTCCTGCTGAGTCATTACTTACTACAGTGGCAAACAGCTGCGGCAGGTACTCTGTTAATCATGTTGATGTCGCAAATATACTGCAGTCTACACCTAAAAATCAAGTAAAAGGTCAAGTGTTTAAAAGAACCATTTCTCTCTATATAGTCTAAAGAACCTTTTTAAAACAAAGGGGTTCTACAGATGTTAAAAGTCAAAATGGTTGTTCTATGGCATTGTGAAGAACCTTGTTTTTGGAAGTGTGAGGGAGCAGAGGAAGAACATGAGCTGTAGCAGAACCAGTGCTACATGAAATGTTTTTCTATTGGGAAATATTGAAAAACCCGCATTTAGACCAGTTTGAGAGTAAGGATGGGTAAAGGATACGGGGAACGGCGAATGGCTGAGCGAAGGCGTGGAAAGCAGAACCCCACGTGATCTGCCAAGGTGCAATGTAGGTCAGCACGAAGCGCAGCTTATACAGCAGGTCCCACAGCTGCTTGCGCACACAGGAGAGATGAGAGCAACATCAGTGTGAGCTTCTGTTTCACAAATCCAATTTACATTCAAACAATAGCACGTACACGCTATAATTAAACACATCCAACCATTTCAAGTGAATTTCGAGCTCTTTAAATGTATGAAAGGCATGTGGGTGCACTCTGAGACCTTGCTGAAGAGGATGGACATGCAGTAGTAGTCGAGCAGGAACGTCTGTGAAAAGTGAGGGTAGTCGAACTGGAAGAAGAGCGCAGTGAAGCACAGAGTGACGTACTGCTGGGATGGGACACAGAACGACGAACGAAGCAGCTTCATTCCAGCCACTGAGATGAACAGAGCACGGCCACTAAAGAGAGAGATTTCATCACCATCCATCATCTGATTATACACCGTATCAGCTTTTCTTTAACAAACAGTAAGATTTGTAAAATGTACACATTGTGTCAAGTTCAAACAGAATTGCTAATGAATCATCCATATTTTGTGACTTCAACTGATTCACTGAAAAGGTGTGACTCAAAAAAAGTACATGTCTATGAAGTATTTTAAAGCAGTACATTTATTATAGAAACATCATGACTTTAAAGATTGTATTTATTTCCATGACTTTTCCAAGCCATTCTAAAATTCCCTCATATGTTCATGTTTTCCATGGGAACCCTGTGTAAGTGGAGATTAAGCATTTCCCTGTGGTCTGCGAGAAGCTTTGAGGACGGGAATGTACTTACTAGGCGCCGGGTTTATCCGGGTTTTGGCTGACAGTGTGAGCTTCAGTGGTCAGGGAGTTTAGCACCACAGCCGGGTAAATGAAATACTTCTCCACACACTGCAGCCAAGCATACAGCTTTTCAAACCACATCAGCTGAGCAGCATCTGAAACAGAGAGTGAATCTCACGGACCGATTCTCAGACTGTACTATTGTGACTGTGTCTGCTTACTCACCTCGAACCTCAAACTGGCTGTACTCTCGGGAGCGCAGAGCAGGGTGGGCCAAGCAGAACCAGGGGAGCTGTTTGCGGAGCTGAGGCAGAAGGTAGTGCGTGAAGAAGCCCACCACCCCAGCCAAGATGTACAGGACAAAACTGAGAGCAGGCTGTGAAAGATGAAAGCAATGGATTAAAAAAGGATGTCAGAAACTGTAGACTACAACCTAAAAATATCAACATATATCAGTGTTAAAATATTAATATCTGTGTTTCTCAATAGGACCATTTCACATTACACACTGGACTCATACTGACCTGCAGAGCAATGAAGACTGTACTGGCACTGATGGCAAAGGTGATGATGGCCATAAGAGGACACATGACCAAGTCTGAGTGAAGCGTCTCTTTCTGCAGAGGTACAAAGTGACAGAGCAGGCATTAAAAACCATTACAGTGTTTATTACACAAAAGAAAAACACACACAGAGAGAGTTTTTACCACAGAGGTGCGCAGTTTCTCTGGGAGAGGGTCTTTAATCTCTAGTGGAGGCTCGTCTGGTGTTCGGCTCTCCAGTTCTGGGAAAAACTTGGAACGGACCAAGGACCTGTCAGAGAGCATTATGGACGCCATGTCAGATTCAGCAAGATGCTTGGGGAGTCAAGTGTATGTTAATGGATAGAACTAATGGGGGTGATGCCGACCAGAGGATGGTTGGGTCACTGCTCTGTCTGCTTAGATGATAGGACAATGCTAGGAGGAGACCGCAGAATACAGAGAAGAGCACCGGCACATGTGCCTCTCCCCATGGAGCCTACACACACACACACACACACACACACACATACATTGAGCAAATGTAGCAGTGCTAAACACAGTAGTTCCATTGTCACAGAGACAAACAACGTCACACTTACATTGATGGCACCAAGGCAAAATCCATAAACCAGAGCTGCCACCAACACACTGCGCAAGAGACTGTAGACTGATGACAGGGGGCTTGTGGTGGCTGAAACGCACATACACACAGTTGATACATTTAACTAAACCTTCCTTTCAACAGAGTGACTTACAGGGTTTTCAAGGAATTAATCAGTATGTGGTTTCCCTAGAAACTAAACCCAAGACTTTGGTCATGACAGCATTATGGTCTAATGCCAGGACTATTCAACTCCAGTCCAAGAGGGCTGATGTCCTGCAGAGTTTAGCTTCAAGCCTATTCAAACACACCAGCCAGTAATTTTCACAATCCTGAAGATTTTGATCAGTTTGATCAGATGGGCTTAATGAGGACTGGAACTAAACTCTTCCTGGAATACCTGGAGTTGAAGAGCCCCATAGATATGCGTTAACACTGTTTACACATGCATAGCCATAGTATCTCACCAGTTCCACCAAAAATGTGCATGTCCACCTGTTCCAGCAAACACATAAGGAAAGTGTTGACCTGAGGTAGAAGCCCAAACAGGAAGATGATGGGAAAACAGAGGGTGAAAACTGTGGAGAAAAATTATTTTAAAAAATCATTACTATTATATGACTATTTCAGTTGTATTACACATTATTAGAAGGTTATGACAAGACTGTGACAGTGAACAGACCTATAAGCATGTCTCTAGCGCAGAGCAGGAAGTGGGCAGAGAAGAAGGTGACCCCATAGAGGGTGAAAGGCCGCAAACTGTCTGAATGACCCACTAGGTCAAACATCCAGATCAGCACACAACACAGGCAGAAATACACCGGTCGGCTGTACACAATGATCCAGTTATGGCCCTGCAACACAGACCATATTAGATCAATTTCTGTTCTGTATGTTTTAGCTATGAAGGTTTTAGACTAAGTAAAGACTGAACAAAGTGACAGTTGACACAACTGTAATACTCACATGCATTGGAGATGCTGCATCAGGTTGTACACTCTGAAAAAGGGCAGAGAAAATTTTGGAAAAAAATGGAAACAAGTATCTTGAATAGATATGTCATGCTCTTCTTGATCAAGTGTCTTAAACCTCTGTTTAGACCTCATGGTAGAAGCACTCTCACACTGACCTTCAGCAAAGAGTACTGACAGCTGGCAATGACCAGACAGAACTGGAAGACCCAGATGTCCCTAAAGAAGCCATGGAGAAGCAGCAGAAAGCCAAGGAATGCTACTAAACTGGCAAGCACCACTGCAAACACGTTCTCCCCCACGCGTCGATTCCTGTGGCAGTCATACAGAAACATTACAACAGAAAAATTTCAGAGCAAAACTTAGACTCGACCTGCCATGTGACATTCTGTAGTTATTGGAACCTTGAAAACATCTTACCTGTCCAGTAAGGCTAGCAATGCTAGCCTATCATAGCGAACTCGCAGCCACTTTCCCGGCAGCACCCAGAAGCGGTAATACTGTTTAGGCTTGGCCTTCTCCTCGATCATCAGCGTGTTCTCCTGGGATTCATGTGGGGACTCATGATCTAGGTCAAACTACAAAAAGAAAAATGTCAACACCAAAAAACACAAACGCTGGGTTTGAAGTAGAGTATTTATTAAAATAAGCTTTAAATGTTGAGCATCACCTCTGGCATATCCAGAGGTACCCTGCGAACCTGCATGCCTTGGAGGACCACTGGCCTGGGCTGCAGCATGGACAGCACCGGCGCCACCTCTTGGACATCAGTGGAGGTGAAGCTGGAGGACTGTGACTGACGCTCACGCTCCCTAAGCCAATGGAAAAGTCAGAGGGGTCAAACACAGAGTCAGCAGGCTGCCTAACGTCATCACAAATGACAACATTCACACATCAACATTTTGATGTGTGCCTAACACTAATTTACTAACGAAATCATTCTTCAGAATGCAAACAGGTATCAGTTTTAAAACTCACTGCACTGGGTCCTCATATCCTCCACCAGCAGGTCCAAAAGTATAAGATCTCTTTACTCCTGCAATGAGACCATTTCAGTTGGTCAACCCTGGTGGAACCTCAAGAATGCATTAAAATGTAAAACGGCACTAAATTATTGATGCCTTAAAGCATAAACTATTCTTTACCGCTTTCGTCATAAAAGTAGTGCACAGCTCCCTCTGAGGTGTCATCGAAGGTGGAGGCCTCGTGAACACCACTGCGGGGCAACAGCAGCAGGGAAGAGGCAGCAAAGTGCAGGGCGGAGGGGAGAGTCCTTGTCCGGGAGTGAGAGGAGGTGCGGACTCTCTGGAGGTCCTGAAGACTAGGAGGAGAGCCCATGGCGGAAGGGGGCGGGGTGGGGTTGCTACCTGCATTATGTCGCCTCCGAATGGCCTGTGTCCTCTTCACACTGCTCATAGAGTCACGTTTACTGCTCTCCTCTGGGGCTTCATAAGCAATAGCAACAGAAACAGTTATTTAAAAAAATATTAAAGGTAGGGTAAGCAAGTTTGGAGAGGCTAGCAATAGCAAGGCACCTTTAAAAGCATAAGATACCAGCCCCCCTTTAGAGCATTCTTAAAGCCATGCATTCTCCAAAGCGCATTAACATTCGGCCCAAATACAATAATTGGACAAATATTTTATAGTCCTTCCACAAAAAAAAAATATTTATATAAATATATTTAGATCGCTTAGGCTTTAAAGACACCATAACAAAATTGAAATGTTTAACTATAATAAAACAAAATGATCTACCTTGCTTTAAATGAGCCCTAAAGCTAATAAGTTACACAATTACAAATAAATGACACCAGCATAAGGTAGATAGAAAGACAAGTTTGATAGATCTGGTGGGCTAACATAAAGGAACAGGAAACAGACCAAAGTGAGCAGAAACTAAACACTGCCACACATTTAAAATGTTGAAGGTCACCAATTATTCTTCAGATATTATTGTAACCTATTTAATTCTTTGCTTCAGCCTGTTTATTACACCATTGTGTTTGGAATTGCATGGACAGCATTGAAAAACATGCAGCTAATATTTTGCAACTAGTTAATACGAGAACCTTTTTTTAAAAAGCATGTTTACTCAAAGCAATACCACAGTTAGGAAAGTTTTTAGCAATATGGTACTTTCAAAGATAGCAGTAAAATAAGTAATTTCCTTACCTCCTCCTACTGCTCCCTCTTCCAGCAGCTCTCCGGCTCTCCAACCTGTCTGATTCCCCGCCCAGGATCCCCCAAGTGAGTCCAGCCTGTGATGGGCCCTGGAGAACCCCTCTGAGTGAACTGTCCGAGCCTCCAGGTCTGATTTAGAGATGGTAAGAGGACGAGGGCCAGGAGTAGAAGAAGGGGGTAAAGGTAGCAAAGTAGAGGCAAGCGTCCCTGTGTTGTTAGAACCTCCGCCAGCCCCATCCATGCTGAGCACTCGGGCATGAGTCTTGGCACTGGCTGTGCTGGCTGAACGCTGAGCACTGCGAGAATGGGAGGGGCCTACAGTATCATGCTCCTCCCCCTCTCCAGGGCTGGGAAGCTGAGTGACTGGGCCAGGTTGGGAAGCAATGCCAGCATTGGCCAGATCAGGGGAGTAGCAGGAGGTAGAGGAGCTTGAATCATCATCTTCATCATCGTCTTCATCGTCAGAGCTGAAGCGTCGCTGGGAGCCCAGGCTAGATCCAGCACTCATGTCGCTACCGTCATCTTCATCACTGGAATCCTCAAACAAGCTCTCACTGTAAGCTTTGGCACCCAGCCGACTGCGTACAGGAATATAATCTCTGTGTTGGCTACGGTTGTGATGGTGCCGGCGATAGGAGCCACAGTCGAAACTGCTACTACCAGCAGTGCCTCGTTTGCGGGGAGCTTTCCTGCGGCCAGGGCGGTGCCCAACACTGCCCCCAGCACGTAACAACTTAAGATCTTTAGGTCGCACCACCTGCTGCTGCGCTTGCAGAGATGGCTCTGCTAGGAGGTAGGATGGGGCAGAGACGGGCAGAGCAGGCTCTGAACAGACCAAGCCAAGTCCCAACCCAGAGGGTACAGAGCTGGCCTGACGTGGTGGGGGAAGAGGGGGAATGGGGATGCCACTATCAAGATCGCAGGTCTCTGAAGGTCCACTGCTTGAAGGTGACGAATCCTGCAAAGATGGGTGCGCAATGTTCGTAAGCAAAGGGGGAAGGTCTTCTCCTTCCACCAGAGTTCTGTCCAGGACCTGCCCAGAAGAGAGCTCTTTGGAGGGAGAGCGCAACAGCACACTGTCTGACAGGTCGTCTGTGTCGCTGCCCCCTTGCAGTATATCTGTTGGCTGCTGATAGAGGCTTTTACCCTGAGGCAAAGCTGTGGAAGGAGCCTTAGACACATATTGATGTGTTTGGCCCAGTGAGGGGCTCTCAAGCTGAGTTGAGTCCGTTTTCTCACTGCGGTAGCTACTGACTGTACTGAGAGTCTCTCTGTCCGTGGCTGCTCCACCTGCACTAAAACAGCTGTCAGTAGAGCCCGCAGCCAGGGCCACCCCAGTGCGGCTGCCTGGGTGTTCAGCACCAGGGGCAAAAGTGACAGGGTCAAGACCCAAACCCAGCAAGTTCTCGCTTAGCTCTTCGCTTAAGCTACTCTTGATGAGAGGACTTAAAGGAGCATCTCCAAGGCTCTCAGACTCGGCCGAAGGTCCGAGGGGGGAGTAACCACCAAGCCCTTCTCCATCAGGACTCTGTGGAGATAGCTGCTCCACACCTCCATTCTCCACCTGTTCTTTCTCATCCCCATCTTCTTGGCTTGATGGGGAGGGGGGGATGGAGGGACAGTTTGTTGGGTGAAGGCTCGCAAAACCTGCTGACATGACATCTCCAACTCCAATTAGTCCTCTGTAATCCCCAGTCAGACAGGCTGGCACCACACCTGCAAAGACAAAAAGCACTTACTACTAAGCACAATGAAGATGCTTTGTCTACATGTAGTAAAAAAAACTAACCCATTGGTTCTTTGGTTCTTAAGATATTAATGCACTGGGCTGTCAATCCATCCTCACATTACCTATTTCTTATATTATATTAAAACCAACCTACAGTATTTAGACTGAGATCAATACTATAGAGCAGTGGGGTTTGTAGAAATAACAAAAACTATTCAATACAGTCCACACAGTGACTGCCTAGTATATGCTTCTGTAGAAATTATAAATTATGTAATTTCAACTTTATTTAACAATTGTTTAGTGTCTACATATTTGGTGAAGAACTACACTACCCATGATCCTGTGAAGACATTAATCAAAGAAGTTGCTGTTACCACAGAAACATTTTCCAAGTCTTGTAATCATATGTCTTATGTGTTATGGTTGCCAAGATGACTTGCCGGTTGATGACTTTGAACTTAAAAAAGCTTAATATCCTTATGGGGAAATAATGCTTCTAGAACAAAGGCAGCTGAAAAAGGGGGTGGTCAATGTTACACTCTATTGGCAAATGGGAGTCTGAGGGATTGTCCCAAGCGGTGTTCATGTAGTGAAGCAGAAAAGAAAGTTCTTACTAGTGTTGTCCTGAGAGTTGTGTCGAAGGACGTCTCTATGTGCAGAGGTCACAATCACATTATTACTGTTCTGCTCTTGCATGAGCTCTTTAATATCTGGAATGTTAGACATGGTCAAAGAGACGTCAAAGGAGCACAGATGAACATGTAATAAACATCCCAGTTCACGTAAGCTGAAACTACCTGCGTCTGATTAAGAAAGAAAAACAATAACAACAAAAACAATGTACCCTTTAAACCTTCAGGGTCTTCAAGCTGTGGTAAAAATTCCTGGGCAAAGGAAACAAAAAGGGAAATGAGTAACAGGAAATTCCTAGAGCGAGAGCAAATAATGGTTAAAGGCACATGATGTTTGGTGTTTATGATATCCTCACCGACACCTGGTTCAATCCAAACAGGGAGTGCTGGGAACTGCAGCGCACAGGAGGGGTGGAGTTCACCTTTCGGAACACCGTCATTTCAACACCAACACCACTGTCCCTGTGGGCACAGACATGCCAACGTGAGCTATAAACTGACTGGAAGCAGAGTGACTGCTCAACACTATCAACAGCTGTTCACCAACCACAAATCCCCAAAGACCCTCTGCCTCAGAAACTGAAGCTGTCTACTTGCTGACTTGCTAACAAACTGTAGCAATGCAAGTATGATGGTTTCTGTACCTGTGTTGGCTTCCATCATGAGCTCCAGAACCTTCTTCTCCTTCTTCCAATCTCTGGGGGTCTGTGGTGAACGATGCCTGCCTCTTCTCCACAATTTCTCCCAGGTCAAACATGGCGTGTAGTCGGAAGTTCACTGCTTTTATGGCTGTGAAAAAGGCTGCAATCACAGCGCAGTACACACCAGCAACTACCAAACTGGGAGGGAGGGCCTGAAAGTAAACATGAATAAAAAAATCACTTCAGTGTAGTTGAACCAATTACAACCTCAGCTTCATTACAATTATAACCATTCTATATAAAAACAGGATTTCTGATGTAGACCACAATGGACTTTTGCAATGAATCTGACTTTTACCCTGACATACCAGATCATCAGAGCACTTTAAATAATGCAAAGTCATTTTTTACATATTTGTAAATATACAAAATCTGAACATTGTTAAAATACATTGTTACAACAAGTACATTGTTAAGATTGTTACAATTCATGTGTGTAAGCTACAAAACCAGATGACAAAACAAGCATCACTAAAGACATATCACATTTATCTACATGCTTGGCTGCTTATCACCAACTGGCACACAGAGAAAGCTATGAATGCAAAGGAATGTTTTCCTGAGCTCTGATTTTTTTTTAGTACGTCTTGTACTATATAAGGTCAATTACATTGGTTTGCAGGGCGAGTGTACTAACTGTCAGACTTCTTGCTTGAATTAGCAGTAACGCTATGAAAGTACATCCTAAACATTTGGGGAACTCTTTTTAAAAATTAAGAATTATTTGGTCTGTCTGTTATGACAACCCTCACAAGTGAAAAGTTGTTACTTTGTCATAATGTGATGTTATCTTGGATCTGCACAATAGGACCTAATTATATCAAATAATTTCACTTTTGGGCATAGTTCATACAAAATTCTTTCAGCATTTACTCACCCTCATTTTATTCCAAACCTGTATGACTAACCAAACAACACTGGCATCTTTAACACAAATCCACATTTCGCAAATATCTCAAATAAAGAAGAAAAAGTCATATAGGTTTGGAACGACATGAGAACGACATGGTATAGGTTTTAAACGACATGAGAAAATGACTTTTTCATATTAGGGTGAACAATCCTTTTTGTAGTTTCATAAAATCTTTATAAAACTGACCACATGTGCAGCTGTTGCAACTTGACTAGACATGACAAAGTTACAGTCTTAAAAATCTTTCCACAGAGAAAAGCTGGAGATCATCAGGTATGGAATGTTACCCAACATTAGTTAGAACCTAAAATTGCACCAGCGGTTAGACGACATCCGCATTCATTTTCCATGATCCTGCCGTACATTACATTTCCATGGGATTACGGTAAATTTTACTAAGGGAATTCAAGTATGAAGTACTCACCATGTACAGAAGAAAGGGGAAGGCCAAGAGGAATATCCAGAGGTAGAGGTGAAAGCAGTTTGAGAAGGTACTCTGATGAGGGTCCACATACCATCCTCCGGTCAAAGAGGCCCACACTCCCTGCCGCAATATCTGAAGAGCCTGAGAACCCATCTTGTCGTTTCTCAATGAGACAACACAGACGTGTGGTGCTCTAAGTTCTTGAAGTTCTTAGCAAAGTTTCTAGAGCAATACTTCCATTGGGAACACCGGAATGGACTGTCTTGGTTTTGTAATAAAAGGCTGCCCAAAAATTAGCAGTGAGTAAGACAATCCAGAAAGACTTCAGGTCTGTGTTCTTTTGTTAATATCAATTGATCATTCACATGTTCCACTACCAGAATCCTGTTTGTAGTGCAGTTCATCAAAAGTTTATGGCACAACTGTGACCCAAAGGCTACATGAAAACTTTCATCATGCGGAATCATCAAAACTGCCTGGTTTGGTTTCTTTACAACTTTCTGGCCATTTAAACAAACACAATTCCATAAATAAACAAACTGTTCTGGTGACATACTTAAGACCAGCAGAGTATTTTGAATAGGGACATTATTAACCTATCAGTGGTGTGCCAATATTCTGAAGCTTAGACATTTAGAATGCACCAACTCAATATCATATTACATATTTTTTCCTTTTAGAGAACTGTTTTTAATTAGGTGTCCTAATCCAGTTCCCCACCCCAAAAAAAAATCCAGTCCTGAAAAAAAGGTACTTTTAATATCTCTTTTGTTGTTTTAGGTTTCTTTAATTCTTAATAAAATAGGATATAAGGCTTGAGAGCCCTGAGAATTTAATTTCACACGTCAGGGTTCCCTATTATTTCTAAACAAATCTGTAAGTCCCTTTTCTGAACAAAAGGTATGTAAATCTGGACATATTTTATTTTAATCTAGGCTGTCTGACAAAGTAACATTTGTATATATTAATTTGTGGTTGATATATTTCCCATCTGTTTCAGGCCTAAAAAGTCATGGGATCATAGCAAGCTCCCCTTTATGACAGTAGCTAATCTTCACAGCTAAAGCAGCAAAAACACTGAACACTCTTCTCCAGTAAGCAATATTCATCTTAAAAAGGAGAGAAGACAAATATCTCGGTCAATTTGGCTTTCAACCAGTACAGTCTTCCTACCAACTTAAGCTAACGTTAGCATAGATGTATTAACTAGCCTCAAGCAGCTTTGCATTATATTCTGTTCAATAGTTCAACAGTACAAAGAGGCAAACATACAGGAAACTATCCAATAACCTTTTAAGGAAAATGTTACTGTGGTGCCAATATTTTTAGAACTGTAAACAAGCCGTGTGGTTAACCAGCAACATCGCTAACACAGACATACACTAAGACGAACTAATAATTTTCTGTCTGCATCAACCTGCCAAGCAACAAACTAAACAGAAGCGATGTAAATATAAAGCTTAATCGTTTTTAAACTTAACAGTTTCACAAATTAATTTTTACGACTATATTTTATGGCTCAAAATCACATACCAATCTCTAGCCACACAACTAGCATGCTACAAACAGCAGTAAGATCTTTATGACTTTGGCATAAGTGTTACGTAGCGAAACTTTCCGATGTTAGTGGACAATTGAACTCCTCCAATCTGTAATATCTGGTTTCGATGGGCTTTGCATGGAATCCTGATCAGAAACGAGAGCAGGAAACCGCAGGAGAGAGACACTGAATGCGAGTTAGCACAGGCTAACGACAGCACGGACTGTTTCCTTCTTACAACCAAAGTAATAACACGAAAACACTCACGAAACGAAAAATATCTCTAAGTGGTCACCACAGCAGCCATTTCTTCGTTAAGTCCGGGTCCGCTGTGCAATAACTCCAGCGATAAAAGCCCGGAATATGAGCTCGCTAAGTTCCAGTGTCGTATCGGTTCATTCACACAGGTAGCAAACACCCACCTACAGGAAGAGAACTGGTGCTTCAACGCGATTGGCTAAAGCGGCTAACGCACCGCAACAGGAAGTGGAGTGATTCTTCAATACGATTGGTTGCAGCAGACGTCTGTCACGCACGTCCACTGATTCATCACGATACAGAACAGGCAGCCAGTCCTTAATTCTGAAAACAAACAATAAATAAATAAATACTTACACCCACCCAAATGATGTTTACACTCATCTGACTCTGTTAGGCTTATAAAAACGCAGCAAGCTAAATAATAAACATGGATTGAAATGTTCTGGGGTCACTACCAGACTTGTTTATCTTATTTTAATACGCAGACGGTCGTTTCTAGCTACAAGCTGTATAAAGCCACCAGTGGGGGCCACACAGCAGAATATATGCATATTATTCATTATTTTTAAATACACACAGAATTATACTGTAATGGGATAATTAGACAGTAATGGAGATCTTCGTGTCTTTTAGCCGTTTATATTTCCTTTGCATTAATTGTTCATTCGTTGTTAATTATTTGTTATTGTTGCGCAATTTTGTGTAATTTATTCCAAATTTATGTTAATATATTCAGATTTGTTTAAGACTGCATTATGGGGTTATTTTTGGGTAGGCCTGAGGGGTCCCATATGTTAAGAAACAGCCCTGATTCAAAATGTTACAAACACATTCCTACAAATATCAAGGTGAACGTCTAGATATATTAACGAACGTCTGGATTTAGACAGCAGATGGCAGTCTGACACTTTATCGGTTTATTGCACGCAAAGCCCTTCTGTTAGCGCTTCATTTTCATTCCAATGGCATCACAACCGTGCATTACCGTTTACTGTGTGTTGGGTCTGTGTCTGTTTCTCCAGACAACTCTTTTATTGAACAAAGAACAACAAACGAAAAGCTTCCCGGCAAATACTGCAAAGGAAAGTTTTGATTTATTCTTACTTATCAAACGCTTTCATATTAATGACATTTCAGAAAGGCGTTTTGGTTGTGCTCTTAATACGTTTCCTCTGGCAGGACTCGTGCACTGGCAGAAACGTTGAGTTCCATCTACTTTAAAGCAAAAGGGGAACCAGGTACTAAATTATTCATCACATCTCAAACCCAGAGCTCAGCGCGTGAAAGGATGGAGGGGGTGAATGACATCAAAAAAATGTGCTGACAGTTTTTTTAACTTTAGCTTTTCTAATGTGATTGTTTTCTTTTTTAAGATGTCAAGAGCAGGGACACAGAATCACAGATTAAAATAACCTGCACCAGCAACTCTGCCCTGCCTGTGATCTCAAAGCTGTTGTCTTGTGTTTAAAAATCTGTCTAGTGTTTTAGTTACTGAAATAATTATCGGGTTGTTCTCTGCACAACACAAAAGACCATTTTCCTACATTTATATAGCTAACCTCTGCCTATACAATGTGCGTGCTTGCACTTTGTATCCATCTTTGTGATTTGCACGCCCACTTGGAAGGTCAGGCTGGAATTTTAGTTTTACATCTGCCAGAATATAATTGGAAGCATTGGCACAGTCACCACCTGAATGAAAACACTCATTTGAATTAAGTGTGTTCTGTGCATGCCGGCCAAATAGGATTTACTACATTAAATTTGCTATATACCCGGAGTAATGATCAAAATAGAACTGTGTCATGGCCAGGTTTCATAATTTGAAAGCAATCAACATTCCATTGCCCTTGAAAGCCAGGCTCTAGAAATAGCCTCATCAGTCTGAATATTTGTCCAAGTCCAAGTTGCCACTTAATCCAAGAACTCACTCACCATAAACATGCTCTTAGCTGCAACCTTTAAATAGCTCCATCTGTGCCACGGTGTTATAGTTAGTTAGGAAGACATACTTCAAGAACATAAGAGAGTGGGTGCAGGGAGAGGTGGAAAAGAGGGTGGGGGCTGTTCCTTTCTTAGATCTTATAAGACCATTGGGAAAAAGTGTTTGTGTAGAGGCCTGTCTACCTACTGTAGATCTAAGCGGAGTGACAGCAGAGAGAAATCGAAAGACTTCTTTGTATTAGCAGTATGTGGAGTCTTCATGGGTAGGAACCCATCAATATATAAGAACAGATGATGAAATTGCCATGTAAGACAAGGGCTTGACTCCACAGCTTTAGCATTCTTACAATGGATAAACCATGATTTTACGGCAGGATAGACACGTGGAATCATGGTTTTCAAATTATTAATACGTAAAGACTTTTATAGTCAATATCACATAAGAGAGTATTAAACCTTAGATAAGAATAAGTAAATTATTTGATATAAGATAAGATTTCACATAGGAACAGTTCCTGTAGCTCTTTGCAAAAGCAAAGGTTGTAGGTTTTATTGCCAGGGAACACACTGGGTCTTCATGTTTAATGGGGACATTCTATTGACAAAATAGTTTTTATACTGTACAAACTGTATATTCTGTCCCCCATAACCCTAAATTTAACCATTACAGAAAACGTTCTGCTATTATTAATTTAAATCTGTATTATTTGTAAGCTTATTTTTTCATTGGAACCAAAAATGTTGTTTGGTCACCATAACATGACCATACCAGGACCCCACACACACAAATTAAAAAGTATTTAAAAGTATAACTAATGCATTGTGAGTACCTTTGGTACACTGGCTTTTAAATTGTTTTAATAAAAAAAGAGACCACACTGACCAAATCTGTACGAAGTATAGAACGAAGTGTATTTTTCCCTCTGTCAATGTACACATATTTAGATTTCATGTCACAGTAACACTTTACAATTACATTAAGAACGGGAATATACTTTGACCAGCATATGTAAATGACAACTATATTTTTAAAAGAACAAACAAAACAAAAACACAAACAAAAAGCCCTGTCGATGACGTAACAAAAAGAACTGAAATGCAAAATGGAGGTATACGTGTGATGCTTTTATCTTAATATCTTTTACCAAATTCAAGAAAATTTCAAAAACATTTCAGAATTTCACATTTGAAAATCACTTCGTGTAACTGAAGTAATATCTGCTGTGAGTAACATTTTTTATTAGAAGAGAAAGGACTAAACAAAAAACCTCTTTGTAATAACAAGGAATGTCAATTCAGGAAACCATATTTTCAAATGTGAGAAATATCTAGACAGTATACTGTTTTTTTTCTTTTACATTTTTTTCTCCCCTTCCATGATAGAAAAGTCTGGACACAAGGTTGTGCTGCTTTATCCAAAGTCTTGGATTTCTTTTTCCTTCAAGGTTTGGAAAGGGGTGGGGGGTGGGTGGGATGGGTGAGTTGGCATCTCTATGCGGTTATACAAGTTCCCTGTGTGAAGATGCCACAGAGTTTTCAAAATACGATTTCTCTTCCATTTTTCTTCCTGTTTGTTTTACTGTCTGTAGTCTCGTTCTGATGAGTACTGGGCTGCGGTTTCACACCATAGAGAATATAATGGGCAAGAGAAAGAATTCTTGTAATATAGTCTTGCGTATATCTTTCTCATGCCGAAGGACAAACAAGGACAAACACTCACACACACAAGCACACGCACACATAGGCATACGTACTGTATGCACAATACACACAAACCTGTATCCTGATGTATTTTCAGCAATGTCCTGTATTTACATAGTTACAACATCTTTTATCCGAAAGCCAATGCTCGGTTCGGGACAGTCAAGCTTTCTGAAGTCTCTTGTCCGTTTTGTGCTCTCCCATTGCAAATCAGTTCCTTTAGGTGAGATGAGATTTATCAACTTTATGATTTTCATTTCATATTAAAAATCTCCCATTGAAAGCTGAATGTAAATACATCATGCATGGAACACAATTAGTAGCCTAACAGTTCACAATGTTTCAGCACCACAGAGAGAGAGAGAGAGAGACATCATGAACATCAGACAGGTTTTTTTCTTTACAGCCCTAACAGGCCTCTGACACCTTTAAACCTGCTGCTGGTCGCGTTGCTGTCAAAGCAGCTTTTGCTGTCTAACTGCTGATATGCAAGAATGTGTTTATAAAACCAAGGCGGATGAACAACAAAAAAAGAATTAGATTTCTGTGTTTCATGACAGGGAGAGTTTAATCTTAATTTATGTACCTGACAAAAAATATCTGAGTGGAAATGAATTCAAACTATTTCAAGGCTATAGGAATATAAAACTAGTTGTGATGTCATCTGCCACAATCTCAACCAAATACTTCTTTCTTTCCCTCAGGGAAGGTGTCAGATTTAACACAAAAAACTGATACAAACACCTGCTTGTCTCCTGCAAACAACAACAACTTCCTAAATAACTTTATGTTCTTTATTCATTTTCAACAAGGGCCAGTAAATGTCCTATTAAAGATCTTAATTTCATAGTTCTATCATGTTAAATATTCAGGAATAGCACCAAAAGCTTGTGTATGGAGACAAAACAGCAAAACAACATGCCAATGGCTACATGTAGTTTTCTCTCTCTGTCCATGGTGTTTTGTTACTCTCCTATGTAGGCCCAGGCCACATGAAACATAAATTTTTAATCGCAAAGAGTGTAGAGAGCATTACATCATCTGGAATGTAATAGGAGATTTTCTTGACATGAAAGAGATAAAATTACATACAACAATGGCTTTGTAAGACAGTAAAGAAAAAAGGATCTATTCATCAGGGATCCCTTCCGCCACATTCACTCCACATTTATCTTTCTGTGGCAGAAGAGGAGAAAACTTTTGCAGTAAACAGAAGATTGTGTGGCTTAAATGTTTGAGGATGCAGAGGAGGTGATTTGAAGTTTTAAAATCCTCAGCCCACTTCCTGTTAACCTCCTCTCCCCCTCGTTCTCACACACATTCTTTAGACATAATACTCCTTGTCCTTATTCTTCTTGCCCTTGGTAGTCGCCTTGGCGACAGCAGCGGTCGTGCTGGGCGTCTTCTCCTTGACTACGGCACCATTGCTTTCAGAACCGGAGTTACGGCTCTGGTCCACCTGATAAGAACCTTCATCTCGGTTGCGGTATTTATACATGGCGTACAGCAGGATGAGGATACAGAGGGCGGCGGCGGCCACGATGCCGACCACCATGCCTGTGGTGCTGCTTGACTCCCGGATCACTTCCACGGCGCCTGGGCGGCCCTTCTCCATCAGATCAGTAGGGTGAGCTGTGGGCACATGAGGGAAATCAGGCGGGTAGGTCAGCCCGGGGGTGTGGCGTGAGGATGGGGCAGGGGGCAGGAGCACCTGGTCACGGGTGTTCATTTTGCCCGCGGGGATGTGGAGCTGGTTGGGGTGAGTGGTGGGCGCAGGGGCTGGTGGGCGATGACCACCAGGGCCTTGGCCCCCGCTTTTGCCCACCGCAGGGGGTGGCGGCAGGACAGTCCTATCAGTGACCATGGGGGAGTTTTTATAAAAGTCCTCATCATCGGACTCCGTCATTTCTCCGGAGCCGAAGGCCGACACCTCCATGGGGTCCCCACAGTCCTCCTGGTCTGGAGGACACGGTGGGCGGGGGTCAGACAGAATGAGAGACTCTTTGGTGGTCTGGAGAGGGGTCAGGGACGTGGGAGGGGCAGGGATCGCAGGGTAACGGGTGGGCATGGAAAGGGGATCTTGGGTGTCCACTGTGATTATGGGCAACACTAGTTCACCTCCTGGGATGAGAAAGGAGAAAGGGTGAGAAGAACAAGAATTAGTGAGAACCAAATATATACATTTACACACACGCAGAACCATGTATGTACCTAAATTTAACATAATTATACTGACTATTAAATTATTACTTCTAACCATTAAACTATTATTCTGTTCTGGCAAATTTTCTGCTTAACTTATTCTAAGACAGATTTTACAACTGCATTATATTTTATATTCACATAATATTTTTAAAACCTATTCAAATGCCTACAAATGGCTAACATCTATATTTCTAGATCACAAAAAATATCTAAATTAGAACCAGCTGAATATCTTGACTAGCGCTTGGCTCTTCTTTGGTTAAACAAGATAGCAAACCATGGAGTTTGGGTCACTTACATCAACAAATAGGCCGCATGATTTTTGCATGGAAAAAAAGCAAATTACAAAAACAAAGGTGTGTAAGATGGTCCCTTTAAAAACAACTTTTCTTCCCTTTATACTCTTTATTACTACACTCATTTCTGCTCCAGTTTTTAATATATATTTATATATATTGCAATGATAAAATCCTCTGCATATATACAATCTGTGAAAATCCAATATTTAAATGCTCTGTCTCAAAACCTGCTGAGCTGACTCGCTATTTATTGCCTAAATATAGAAGTGTCCACACAAATATCATTTAAAACTGAATGTCTTAAGTGAGATTTGAGACTAATTTGATTTGAGATTTAAAGGCAGCAGCCTTGTTAACAGTTGTTAAGAGCTACTAACATGCCACGCAAACAGTTTACCTCAAATAAACCGCATGAGAGACTTGATTAACACTCACAGCTGATTCTGATGTTAGCATGTGGTTCAGCTACTAGACAGAGTACAGAAAAACAAGGCGCACACACACACACATTGGTTGTGGTTCTGTATTTTAATTATAAGGAACTAAAGTCCTAATCATGCTTTAGTGCTTAAAATGTGTAAAAAGTTTAATTTAAAAGCCAATATTTAGTTTAGCTCTGTCTCCCGCTTTTCATTAGGCTTGTCACAATGTATTATGGGATTATAGCCTTATCTATGGCAAATATATGCAATGCTGCCTCAAATATTGGCTAAAGTGAGATACCTTGGTGTGGAAGAATTTTTCTAGCTACAATGTGAGACAATTTTTGTGTCTGGAACATATCTACGATTCTTAAACAAGCTAGGTAGGCAGCTCACTGGGTTTTGAGACAAAGACAAAGCCTGTTGTACTAATTATTAAATAAGAAATGCCAGGCACACTGTGTAAATACCTTTCCAGCATTTTCGACTAAAACTGAAAGGAAACCAAAAGCTGGGACAGAATGTCAAGGAGCTCCAGCTGATTTTCCAGACGGACCACTGGAAAGAGCTCAAGCACTCAACCACACTGAATGATTGCAACATAATGCACAATCACAGGAGCAATAACTGAGCACACAAGAATAATTCCATGACGTCACACCTATATTAATGATGAATGCCCACAGTGGAACCCAATGATGGAGTGGAATGACCACTTAGCGTTATGAATAGCCCAGGCAGTAAGAGAAGACCACTCTAGCTACAAGTAGTGTAACCCTTAACTCTACAAACATACCCGATTAGATCGTAATGTAGACCTAAATGAGAGTTGGTTTGTTGGTTTAAAGTGATAATCATACATGGAAGAAGTGCAGGTAGAAAAGCATTATTACAAACAGAATCAGGTTAAAAGCACAAGTTAGGATTTTGTAAGATCTCGGTTACTTATTACTAGTATTATGCAATACCGATGCTTGTAATTTTAAAAGTGATATTCAAAGAAAAACAGGCCTGATTTGACACAAACAAACTAGCTTATTGTGCTAAATAAAGTTGATGAATGTTGTTCTTGCAAAACATTTCCCTTCATTTAAAGTTTTGTTTTTTTGTGAGATTAACAATTTAGGTCAAAGAATAGCTTATCATGTTCCTAAAATCTGAAAGTTATTTTATCTCAAACTCCAAAATGTAAGCGTTGGTTGATTTTAAATGAGAAATTATCTATGAAAGAACTGCATCAAATCAAAATATATCTGCAAGCGAATAAGTCGCTAAAATCTTGTACTTCTAATTAAACATATTCTTCTATATAGGACAGTTTGAGCAGCCAGGAACAGTGTGTGCCGCCTGTGAACAATGAAAGGTGAGCAGAGAGCTTTTGAAGCTTTTGCAGGCCTGTACAGATGTTGGATTTCCTCTGTGTGTGTGTGCGTGTGTGTGTGTGTGTACGCTCACCAGTGCCAGGCTCACACTCCTCCAGATCCTCATCATCACTGGGACATTCGGCTGAGGCCACCAGCAGATCATCTGAGTTCTGAAAGAGCAGAAGTTCAGTGTCAGTCTTTTAGCACAAAACACACTGTAGTCTGACTCATTATAGATGCACCTTATTCACAAAACTCAGGGCTATTTACACGGTGCAGTTACAGTAATGCTACACTTTTAGTTTCTTGAAAGCTTTGTAAATGGTATTCTCTTTAAAAGAGACATTTATTAGACTTTCTTGCGATCATAGCAACAGTAATTCATCAAATGAGCGTGTAAATATGCATGTATGCAGACGTGCAGTGTAATTAAGTGCACTTCTGGCATTTTAAAGAGCTGATTCAGGTGCCTGGATCACAGCAGTGGACTGATGCTGTACGGCGCAAGTAAAGTCGCATCTTCCAAAACCTACCACACAGAACCGGACTGCAAGACAGAGACTGCGCCATGCAGAATTGCATTGAGCACAGATTATTTTGGGTGGGTTTGAGGTGTTACCTTATTCGCATAACAACTTAAATGATGCAATGCAGATAGTATATGCACATAAATGACACGTTAGATGCAATTTATTCACATGAAATTCTCTCCACTTTCTCACCCCAGATTTTTTTACCTGATCTGAAGGCAGATTCTATTTAATCTGATTTTTCTGCAACCTTGAAAAGCAATCTGAAGTTTATCTTACTGTTTTTTCTTGTAAGCCCCTTCTTTTGTCAAATGTGCTGCAGAGGCATTTTTCCAGCTCTGAGGGTGAGATGCTAGTCGGGTGAAGAACCAGATGAGGAGATTCAGCAATGCCAGACCGAATAGCTTTCGTGCCCCTTAGTCTGACCTGAATTTGAATTAACATTCTCCACTCATACCTCACATTCATAAAACATGTAATTGGATCTGGGCCATGACTGATTTGGACGCATCGGTTTGTCCTTTCCCACCAAGAGGTCAGAACAATTTCACTGTTCACTTGTATGGGCATATTTATCTGTTTGCTAGGGTGGGAGGCACCTACAGAATTAGACTCCCTTGCAAGAGCTAAACAAGGTAAGTGGAGGAATTTATTATTGGTGACATCTGTATTTGCATTTGTACCTTCTATACTAATAAACACAAAGAAATGGACAGAGCACACACGTATTACATAGAGATTTAAATGAAGCGATAAGTGTCATTAAATATTTAATGCAATAAGACATTATATTGCCCTAAAGGATGCTACGTGTGGCTTCCATGATACGATTACTGAGACAACATTTTTTACCTCTTCATTTAACAGGGAGATCTGAGCTTAATATATGCAAATACGTGTCAGCCCCTGCATTTCAATATCAGCCATTTTGACCAAGATTGACGTCCATATACTAATTGAATTGGCCTGCAGACAGTTTTAATCGGTCTGGCTGAAATAGTGCAGTATTGATCCAGTCTGCCTTCTGCTGGATTTTTCTAGTTCTCTGTCTGTTCACCCTTGTCAGTTACAAACGTTTTAAAACCTCAACTAGCCAGTAATACATTACTTCTGAAGGTAAACCCATTGATGAAAATATTCCGTTTCAAAGCTGGTTGAAATTTTTTCCATCACATCAGTAATGTTATTGCGCTTCCTTTAAACCGAACACACAAAAAGATTTCTTGTGCTCGACCTCCATCAAATATTGATTCAGCCGAATGCTGCTGAACCAAAGAGAAAAAACCTTAATGAAATGACGAACATCAAAAGTACAGGAAGTACCATCAACGTCTCCATTTTAAACAAAAGCCCTGCTTTGAACCATCAAAGCCTTTATTGGGACAAAAGAAACGCGACGAAAAATTCGCCTGTTTTTTAGTCTGATTTACAAATACTAAAGTCTCTGACATTTCGAACCTCTAATTAAAAGAGGCATTGTAGCATTAGTTTTGCATGACTGCGTTTATTAAAGGATAATTAGTGAGCCTCTTATCAGTGGTTTTGCACAATGTCTACGTGTTTGGTAAGACAAGTTTATTGAGAGTGCTGGAATTGCAGGTTGTGTTTCGATATGGGCCTACAAATACACCATGACTAATTTTTTGACATGAAAGAAAACATCCAGTCAAGGGCATTTTTAATGTCCTAATCCTTAAAAAGAAGCAGTGTGGTGTCAGCTTAATCAAGGGCTTACTTGACAGACACCATTTACACGGGTGCAATTTCCAACGCGACAGCTCAGATTTGCATTGCTTTACATGGAATAGCACAATTCTCCTCAAAAACAGCACAAATACAAGGTCCGATGTGAGGTCACAGAAAAGATACGCGCTGCTGGATATGCAGTCGTTTTGCTACTAAATAGCACAAGCCACTGTGGCTGAAATAATAATATATCTCTGACCCTGCAGCTCTGACTGATTTTCAGAACACTTAGGATGATTTGAGCTCGAGTTTAAAATGCACGCTGAGTACTTTCGCCCTTCAAATATTCAGACGACTTATTTGCACATTCACCCTAACGTTACCTGAAGCTGAACTCCGCGCATTGACTCATTGTGAAAATTAAGATATTTCCTCTAGAGTGCCTTTAGCTCAAATGGTACAACACTGGTGCTTTTAACGACAAGGTCACGGGTTCGATTCTAAGGCAAGACAAAAAAGTTGGTCTGGAAAAGTGTGTAAAAAAAGTGTGTAAAATAATTTATTCTCTGGAATTGTCTTCACGAAGCGTACATTGTGATGCACCCTCAGAATTTGTCTAAAATAAGGTGTGTTTGGCAAGGTATCATTGGAGGCATCGTAATTAAAATGACAGCCTACTGGAACAGCCTTCGCAACCGCATCAAGGTGTACGATGCCTTAAAACGCTGCTCACTAGGTTTTGGAACAGAGCACTCTTTCAAAGAACGGTTCTTTGCACAGTGAATGGTAATATAGTTCATCTCAGGGGCTAAATGAATGAATTCCTATTGTATGACACCGTGCTTGGTGCTCTTCCATATAAACGTCTTACTCATCTTGGGAAGGAGGAGAAGATTGGTGCGCTGAGAGTTTCTCTGCACTAAGCTGTCCTACTCAAATCCCTGTTTCCCTGCTATTGCTTTGTATGACTATTTACACCCAGGACAGGGTGGATTAGGAGTGATTCACAGGGTACATATGAGAGAATCCGCGTCTGTCCTCATTTGTGCTAATGCCTGCCGCTAGTGGCTATGGATCTTGGCAGTTTTGCTATGATTGACACTGATTGTTATCGAGCTTGTCTTTTATTCCTATCATAGCGTATCTTCTGATCAATGGAGTTGAACGTTGCATGAATAAAAGGCAGACAGTGGGGGAAGCAGACAGAGGGGTTGCAAATATGTGGGGTGGGGGGTGCAATACACACGTCCGATATGAAAATCAATATCTTTATATTAATAGTATTGTGCTCCAACCTTGTTCGAATGGTGTTTGAGGTTAATATGTTTTTTTAGACTGTCAATATATGTAAAGAATTACTGAGAGCAAAGAACATAAATCAGTCTGTCTGTGCTATAATGACAAAATGGAAAACGAACATTATGAGCACAAAGGCTGCATGAACTAGGGGTATAAACTGACAGCGAAGATATTGCAGATTATGTCCAAACAAATCTTTTTGCACCAAATGACATTTAGTAACTATAACAATTTAAATTATAATAATTTTATGATTGGCTATGGCATAATTTTCAGAAGTTCATCAGACAGCAATTTGCATGACTTTCAGCCTGGGCGAGTGTGCAGTACTCTGGGGAGGATTAGAGGATGTTTACAAAGGACACGTTCTTCCTTTCAAACAACTAAATGGAACAGAGCACTGGGATCTTGAGACGTATTTTTTGGGACACGCTTTTTTAAGGACTCACTTGAAAACAACGCTTATGGTACGACACTGAAAACAAACAAACAAACAAAACAAAAGCAGTAAGATGCAATGTGATGGCCAAAGACATCAGTTTTTGGAACAACAGTGCAGATGATACAACGCCCCACCCTCAAGAATATTTGAGCAGACAAAATGGCCATCCTAATAACACCACGAGATTATGGCCAAATACGCATTTGAATCTGAGTTTTAAAAAGATGTCACATTGTTAACCTGACAAGTGGCTGGAAATGTAATGTTTTGTTCTTCCAACGTGTTTGCTTTCATGAGCCTTGTACCACAGCTCTAGATGTGTTCTCAAGGCTTTGAAAATAATGACTTGAGAAAATTACAGGACTATTCAGAGGAGATGTGACTAGTAAAATACTATGTGTGGGAGAAATGAAAAGACAAAAATATGTGGGGAGCTACATCCTGACATATGTGAATCAGAACATTACGATACTTTTCCTTCCTGATTCAGAGAAATTGCTCTTTTTAAGCAATAAATAAAATCTCTAACCCCTCTCAGCTCCTTTATTGCTGTTACAAACTGGACATCTTGTAAAACAAAACTCTTCTAAATGCAACAAAATCCCCCATTCAAAAAGGCCAAAAAAGAGAGGTTGCAAGCACTTTGTATGGTACTTAAAGTTGATGTGTATAATTTTGTGGACGTTAAAATACCTTCTCCTATCCGAATTTAATGCAGAAATAAGCATAGGTAATCTTATAGGGTATTTGTAACTTTATATTTTAAAAATATAAACACTGTGGCTCTGTGGCCCTATTAAAAAAACCCTGACCAGCATGACACAGCAACATTGTCAAAATCAATAGTGCAAGTTTTGGGCGGGGTTATCTTTTGGTTAAACCAATGGCCGAAGGTGACTGCTCAGAAAACCTGAATTAATTTAATTATTTCTGCAATTCCATTTGGTGCTTCTAGTGTACATAATAAGGGAAAAGGTGCCTGATGCTTACACAATAATAATTGTGCCTTGCACCCCCATTGTCCCCTCCTCACCTGTGTAATACTGTCCTTCAGGCTGGGTGAGCGCTGTCTACGGGTGGTGGTTGTGGCCATGGTGGTGGTGGTCTCCATGATGGTGGTGGACATGTCTGCTGCAGCTGGAGGGGTGGCTGAGGTGGTCTCTGTGGACAGGACGGAGGGCGCGTCCCCCACCAAACGCAAGTTCCCAGCCACCTGCACGTTAGGATCTCCCTCCGCGGCCAGCTTCAACACCTGCAGCCCATTGTAGTACAGGCCCGAGATCTGACCCTGGAATGGCCGTCCCTTATCCTGACCACCCACCTTAATGGCTGCCTGACTGTTGAAGATGGTCAGCTGGCGACCTGTGGCGGGTCAGAGAGGAGATGGAGAGAAAAGAGGGAAGGAGAGAGAGAGAGAGGAAGAGAGAGAACAGTACGACAGCAAGGCAGACAGAGAGAGACAGAGAATCGGAGAGGGGAGATCAGTATGAGCTATTTGGAGTCTACTGCAAACATCAGGGTTTGACTACTTGGCTGTTAACACTTTGAACATTTGAACCTGGCGATGGAAATCTCCAATTCTAATGGCTGTCACTTCTGACCCGGGTAGTGTGAGGAGCAAAATGTTGTATTAAACATGATGGCAAAGATCAATCACAGAGCCTGAGGTAGCTCTTCTATAAGGGCTAAATAATGGCACAATGGAAGAACCCCTATTATTATAGAATAATGGGTATATATTATCATTTGAGCCTCATTAAATTGGTAAGACTTGAGCTGTGGATAATCAGCTGAATAAAGAGGGCAAAATTGGAAAACAGTATTTATGAGTATGTAAAGAGTTTTTGGATATGATTTATTCAGAGACAGAGGTCTTGTTGATGCTAATCTGCATGAATAAGTGTCATCTGCCAGCTCAAATGCTAATGTGTCACTGAGGCAAGAGGGGTTTTTCCTCCAGCCACATGAACAGACGTACATGGGGTGCACACACACCACTCACACACACCAACACACACACTATGGTGCCTCTGCATTGAGGATTTCATCCCCTGAATCTCTGTACTGTCACTGAGACGTTTTAGGTAGCAAAGACCACTGGATAAAGAGACTTAAGCTGTTTCAAAATCTAGTAAACTGACTTACTATATTTTGCCTCACTACCCACCTACATAGTCAGCAGCATCCTAACTGTTGTATAACCTTATACTGTAGATATTATACTAAAGTGACTCAAGTAGAAATCAGCTGATTTCAATAAAGTTTGACTTTAGCATGTAGCTATTAGCTGTACATACAAATACATATCACACAAAGACCAGGTAAATCTCAGATTTGCCATGTTGGATTTATTGTTTCACTGAGCTGATCAGAATGCATGCTGGGATTGCTTTGTCTGCAAAGGATATATGTGATATATTGCCTTTCATAGGGAATTTGGTCAGAACAAAGTATTTTAGGCCACAATATAGGAACAGGCTTTGCTTTGGGAGCACATCTATAGTGCCTGAAAATGCTTGCTAGATTATGGAGCACAATATAATCTGAGAGCATAAAATAATCTGAGAGCACAATATAATCTGAGAAAACTGTAATAATCTGTCTGACAGCAATTTTGTCTCACTTTGTTTTTTAAGCAAATGGATAAATTCATGACCATTAATGTCTTAACCAAAATTATAAAACACAGAATACTGCAACAATTACTCAGAACTGCTACAGGTTTATCTGAAGTGATTTTGAAATGTAATGGGGGTGAATGTAAAACAAAATGGCCGAATTTAAGATATAAGAGAAAAACCTCTGGAATTAACACTTAAGAGATGGTTAACTTGAAATGCCATTTTCTTTGGCCTCTGAGATCTGGATGGCTGCCATCTATTTAATCCTGATGAACAGGTACTCTGACACAGCTGATTATGAAGTGGGCAGTTGTTATCCCCTTCGTGAGAGCCACTTAATGCTTAATGAAGGGTTGCCATTTAACACAAGTAGGGTCTTGCTTTTAACAGTTGAAAATAACTAAGTTTGACATGAGAGTGCAGATAAAAAGCCCGTATCCTTTAAAAGGCACATCGTAATAGAGCGAACCAAAGCCAGATGGCCACTTTTCCCTTGCACATGTTCCTTTTTCCTATGGTGAAAAGATTATTCTGATTAATGTGTGACATTAAAAAACGTTACATGCGATAGAATCCAAAGCACCAAGAAATAAAATACATAAAACGCAATTTAAACCCTCTATTTCTCAATTAAACCTGAGCAGACTGTGCATGATCTCAACAGCTGAACGTTGAAATGATTTATTATTTCAGTATGTGAATTCCTCACATTTCTGGCAAAAAATGGCTTCCCTGTGATTAATTCAAGGCTGTAAAGATCTTTTCTCTGTAGCTTAATATGTGAGACACAGTGACAGACTTTTAATTGAGGAGTCTGAGGTGACCGAAAAGCCTTTAAGATACAGAGCACAGGGAGAAACCCTCAATGCCAAGAGCAGATTCCTCTCACAAAGAGCAGTCAGTCAGTAAAACACAGCATTCAGACAGGACACAGACCTGACGTACTGTATGAGGGCGCTGTGTCATTACAAATACTTGTCAGTTCTAAATAATTGCACATGTTAAAGGGACATTGTTAATCACATTCGAATTAGCAAAGGATGAATCTTTCTTTCATTTAATTACGAAAATGTCTTTCATTAATATTTAGAATGTTTAACCCTCTGAGTTAGTTTCGATTTAGTGGGATTTAAGACGGATTTAGCCTCAGTTTAATGCCCTTTTTATATCGAATAGTGGAAGTCAAATCACAGTATGAGAGAATATGAATTATATATGTGTGTGTGTGTGTGTGTGTG
>JAZGTK010001959.1:12148-34870 GCA_036877625.1 Ambastaia sidthimunki | reverse complement strand
ACTCAGGCGTGTACTCGAAATCAGACACACCCGTGAAGCGAACGTTAACGTCCAGACCTGTCGACAGCTTGGGCAGCACGGCCACTGCATCACTCATGTTCTACGAAGAGAGAAAAATACTGTTACATTTAGTCTTGCATAACCTGAATCCTTATCGTAACTCAACATCAACTTAAAGTGAACAGCACAGATTTAGTGTAAACAAAAGGAGCCTTTCATTGTCTCTTTAAACTCTCTCTCTCTCTCTCTCTCTCACACACTCTCTCTCTCTCACACACTCTCTCTCTCTCACACACTCTCTCTCTCTCACACACACTCTCTCACACACTCTCTCTCACACACTCTCTCTCACACACTCTCTCACACACTCTCTCTCACACACTCTCTCTCACACACTCTCTCTCACACACACAGTAATTGTTAGAATTGTTAATGAAGGAATCACAAGGGGTCATTCATGCCTTCAAAGTGTTTGATCACGTATCTGTCTGTATACGTGGGCTGGAGGTTTCTGAGGGTTTCAGCCCGTCTGCTTAACATGATAATTAAATTCTCTGAACATTACTCTGAACATCCGTGCAGTGCAGAGCCTGTTCCTCTCGTTTTCACCATTTACCTGCTGAAAATTCAGTTCCACCCCCTCCTCTTTCTCTCGTGGTTTGATGGAGAGCACACACTCGCCTACAACAACAACACAATCACATGAGTGTTAAAATGAACCGAAACGTTGCAGGTTCAAACCCAGCAAACTATGACTCTCAGCTCAGGGCTCTTTGGGAATTGTGCAGTAGCTTCTGTGTAATGTTTCTAAAGTAGTTTGCGTAAAAGCATCTGCTAAATTATTACTTAAACACACAGGCTAGTTTGGGGGCAGGATGTAATGGTTTCATCTCATGATTGCTGCTTTGGACACGTTATTAGTGTTGCTGAAACAGTGTCTTCACACCGTCCACACCCTCATTCTTCAAGTTGCTCCAGCTGTCGGTTTTTAACAATAAAACAGAGCGCCAGAGCTTTTCGAGTAATTACAGGCCATTACCTGAGAAGACATTCCATGATTCATGCACTAAGACGCATGTATTGAAATAAAGTTCTTCATGTCAGAACATCTTACCAAGGTGAGCCATTAGTTCTTCTGTGGTGACCACTTCTGTTTGAGGAGGCAACTTCACCTGAAGACATTAAACACTTCTCAACATTTGTGCATTGATCTAAACTACATGAAACAAAACTAACAACAAACAAATAAACAGAATCACATGTTGCCCTTGAGTTTTAAGCCATATGGAAACTGCTTACCTTCCACCTCAACAGCAGGATGTTCATGATGGCTATGAGTGGACAGGGGCCGTTCTCGCTCTGTGTGATGATGGGTGTCTTCTTCTCTTTCCAGGTTATCCACTTGACAAAATAATATGCTGGCATGGTGGCTTCTGATGCCACGACTCCAGAAGCCCCAGCTGTAGCCCCTTCATTCCCCTCAGAGGGGTCTTTGTCAGGTGACAACTTGTAATCGACATCCGGAGTAGATTTGGTTGAAATCAAAGGTACATCTTGTGGTATTCCATTAGTGTCTTCTGAGAACTCCAGACTGCCCATGGAGAAGGTGGGCGTGGCCTCTGACTGGCTGGATGTGTATGATTGGTTATTGATGATCTCAGAATCATCTGTTTTGTCTTGGCTAGTCATCGAGACTGGCTGAGCTGTGTTAGCATCATCTTCAGAAGATCTGGTTGTGGGAGGAATTTTGCATGTTGTGATGTCATCTTTCATTAGGTGTGGACCACTCCCAGCTGAGGAACCTGCAGCTTCTGAGACGCCCTCTTTTGGGCTGGTTTTCTTGTCCTGCGGTCCAGCAGGGTCAATGTTCTCATTTCTGGTTGTGTTTATCTGCTGACCCTCAGAAATGCCCGAAATCTCGCCACCATCAACAGTGTCTGAACAGAAATCAGCCATGATCTGTTCTGTGCTGACAGATAACAACCCAGTTACACTTACACAGCAAACGCTTCCTTAAAAACACTTTTTTTGCTAAAACAACAAAATCGTGGCAGAGCGTTTACTTGAATTGTTTCGCAAAAAAGGTGTTTACTTCATATTCCCCAGTTTTAGCAAGTAAAAGTTTTCTGAAAGTTTTCTGCAGGATTGCTTGTTTGAGAGAAAAAAGCAAAAATATATAAATTTCTTCTTATGTCATAAGCCGGACAGTTTTCCATGCTTTATCCGTCATTGGGGTTCAGAGCTCAAAACTGCTGGAGCAGCAGTTTCAGAAACACCTTTGTGTAATACTTGTGTTGTTTTAGTCACAAGTCTCTTACACTGAACACGCAGCACATGTCAGCAAACACAAACACCTCGAGCTCAAACCGCTGACCAGACTCAACACATTATTTCTGAAGCAGCCATAGAAGCAGCAGTTTCCAGCTTATCATTCAAGTGTGCTGGAGGACAATGAAGATCATCTCAACTCTGAAACAGAACGAATATTTACATGATAAGACCTTTGAGAAAATACATCAAAATAAAACTCAATCCAGCCACAGACAGCTTTCATTACTGTTACTGTACTACAGCACAAAAACTACAAACTGAAAAAGGCAATGAAATAATTGTCGCAAATTAAACAACACAGAGTTCAAAGAAAGCTTCAATCACAAGTAAAGCAGCCCAAAAACTGTGTCTTATTAAAACAATGATACTTCTGTAGATGCATTGACTGTAAATAAACAAGCCAGTTAATATCATGAGTCACAAACAGCTCAGCGTGATTCTGAACAATAACTTACAATAATAATGTTTGTGCATCTCTGCAAAATGTTCTTCCTGAAGATTAAATAAAATGCAAGAGAAATAAAAGAGGAGAGCTGAAATCTACGTCTCTCTGTCTTTCTCTCTCTCCGCTCTTTCCGTAGCACTCTTTTTCTGCTTGCGTCACTTCCGGTGCCTTGGTTTGTAAACAGTGACGTCACGATTCCGCTCTAATACTCAGCTCGTAACACAGTGACGCTTTCACAATGTTTTCACAGTGTTTTTATTACTGAAATAAGTCATGCCGGAAAAACCCTGCAGCACCTTAGACGACATTTCGACACGTGATGGATTAAAATGATTTAATCTCGTGACATCTGCTGGTCGGAGGGCAGAAATTCATGTCCTGTTGTAGTTTTAGATACAGACAATTCTTTATAATCAAATGATATTTGAAATCATCTGACATCTCTAAACAATCCAACATAAACACATTAATAAATAACTTTATTATTAAAACTTCTGGATTACAAATAACAGTAATTAAGAATAATGTAATTAAACTCAGTATTAAATTAGTGCCAGCCAGACTGTGTAAGGTATACAATATACATCACAGATGTAAAACTAAGGTGTATTTAATATAACACTTATCTTTTCTACAAACTACTTAACATAACTGGTTACGATTTTGACTGTAAATCCCCTTTAAGTATTTTTTGTTGCACAATATTTTGTTGAGCGTTTAATTAAAAGTATTTTTTTTAATTAATGCCCTGTTTATCTAGACCTGCTATGTGTGCATTTTACATTAATGTCATGAAATGTTTAACAAAAAATTAAAAGATCTACAACAATAATTCATATCCACACGCTTGCTAAGCAAATCACTTATCAACATTTATATTGTACAGAAATTATACAGAAACTTTTATTCCATGAACAGAAAGGCCTTTAAAAAGCTTTTCATAGAGACTGACACTGAACTCAGCCAATCAACAGTTAAATCTCCTATTAGACGCATCCACATGCAGAAATTAGGGGTGCAGAACAAAACTGAGCTTCGTCTAGGAAATATAGATAAAAAACTATCACTGAGATGCTTGTTCTGTAAATGTAGGAACAACAGAAAGCCACGCCCACTTGAGGGTAACTATGCACCTGTTACTGAAGAACCCCTTTAAATCTGCATGGAAGTGGGCGGGGCCAATGCAAATAGCGCGTGCTGCAGGGCGCGGTTAGTTCACCCGCAGAAGAGCCGCCGGTGCGACACCAGAATAAAACTGATCATCTTACAGTCTCAATTACTGCAAAACATCCACTCTGATCGCACACTGCTGACGGTATGTTCTTCATCTGATGTGTCTTTAATATACACGAAATTACAATTTATTTTCTATTCATTATTATTGCATGATGTTGCTATAAAATAGACATTATGTCACGACTAACGCAATATACATTGTTATTTGTGGGATCAAATAATTGCATCGTCTTTTATTATTAGAAATGTTTGCATTGGGCCTTTATGCACGTTTATGGCTGCATTAATGCATCTATGAAATGATGTGATACGCTGATGTCACTATTTTTGGACGAGCGTCTCTTTTAATAGACGTGCATGTAAAATGCTGGAAAAATCCTGCAGGGAAGCTCATGACCATCATTCAGGGATTTTATCCAGAGATCATCTATAGAAATTGGGCGTCTACCGCCATTGTGTGACCGGCACTAAATCACGCCATGATGTGACATGATCAGGGAACGTATTCATTAAAACCACTTTATCAAAGATGCTTGTGTGTTTCCCAAAGGTTTTATTCTCTTTATAAGAAGAACATGATGCGTCTTTGTTCTTATGAATGTTACATCTTAATTTTTGAAATTTAATTATAGTATATTAATATAATTAGATCATTATGTCATAATGCATATTCTTAACCTCAATTATTTTTGTTGCTACAATGTATAACAGAAAATACACTGTCGACCAGTTCCTGCTTGCCTTTTATAATAATTAATTATTATTATTTTATTAAAAAACAATTGCAATAACAACCACAAAATGATTAGTATTTTACAGATATTGGCTTTGACCTACATATGAAAGATGTTTTGCAGATGTAAATTGCTCATGTTTCTCTGAAGATAGCAGTTAACTGAAAATAGCTCATGGCAGCTCTAAGTGAGGAAATATAAACAGGTTTTAAATAGAGAGCAACGGCATGTGTTCTGTGAAGCTGGTTAGTTTTGATATTCCATTAGGTAACAAAAAATATTTAAGTTAAATGTTCTAGGAACGTATATGATATATGTTAAAAAATGTTTGTTGTCTACTGATGTTACTGCAGGAATGTTTTATAATATCTTTGGTGGAATAATATCTAACGTTTAGAGAATTCTAGCCAACATTCCTAGAACGTTCCCTTTTAGTTGGGAAGCTGATCCTATAATCTCTTCTTCATGTACAGATCAAAATGTTAGACACAACAAGCACCCAGTTCGACTCCTTCCTGTTTTGGAGGCAGCCCATCCCATCACTGGACCTGACAGAGCTTGAAGATCTTGGTATTTCTGTTCCTAAATCCAAGGAGAAGTTGACCAAAAGCTCCTTCAATCCTCCAGCCCATGAGAAGGAAGATCTGGAGCTACTGAAGTTCTCCACGTTCAACTTCTGGAAGGAGCCCATTGCCAGCATTGATACCTTGGATTTCAACCTGCTGTTATAAGACATTTAAATTTCATTATTATTTTCTGCCCAAGTCTGTGTTAAAAGCAACCTGATCTCAAATGTAACTATTTTACGAGTTGGTGATTTTGTATAAATTGGTACAATGTGAGTTGTATAAAAAGTACTTTTTTTTTTTTAGAAAAGAAGCATGTATGATGGTTCACTCCTAAATCCAACCGGGTGATCAAACAAATTAATATAAATTAGCTATCAAATGACCAAAACGTAAAATAGTTACGAATTGCCATGGAATTGTAATGTTTAAAGCTACTGTGGTCACCAGTTATCTCTTCTGATCTGATGTGGATAAATTGATTCCAAGATTAATCTTTATTTCTGATTTGTTTAGCCACATCAGTACAACTGTGAAGACCTTGAAGGTCTTATGCTGAAACATTTAGGGCATTAATTGTGATGTAGTCATAGCAAACAACAAAAGGCAAAGTTAAACAGCTAGTATTTCACTGCCAAATGCTGTGTTAGTTCTATAACTTCATAAGTGACTGATCAATTGGTCATGCACATAAGATATTCAGTGGCTAAATTTATCAGTGCCACATTACTCTACATGTAAAAGGCATTAAAATGAAGTTTTGAGGTGATGATGTATGTAGGCATTGACTGCCAAACCCATTTAATGTTAATGCAACATTTTGAGCTGGAATTCCGCTGATCACTGAAAGTGTTTTGTACTCAACAGATGTGGATGTGAAATTCAGATCGATTGCTGATCTCTGTTCCCCAGATGCCAATTAAAATGAGCTTTGCTGCTAAATGAATGATGAAACCAGTATGAATTGTCTTTATTTCTTCAGCTTCTTTCAAATACAGATGAAAATAGTTTCATTTAGTTTAAGTAACTTTTTGGGTTAAAAATAAACAGAAATTAGTTACTGAGTAAGTACAGATCAGATCTTTTTATCCTGATTCACAACAGTAAGTTTATAATAATGATTTATATGTCATTCATTCATCTGGTGTTCATTCTGATTTGAAACCTCGTGAATGTTGCTGTAGGTGGCAGTAAACACTCACAAATGTAATTCATTGCTTTTCAATTGTTTTTCCTAATCCTAAAGGAGAAGGCAGATGCAAACCCAGTATGCATTGGTTGAATTTATGCTTTAAAGAAATGTAATTTATCAAAATGAACCTTCTTTTGTAATGATGAAAACATTTTACACACTACTGTACTCAATGTGGGCCATATGAGCCTCAAGCAGAAGTTACAGGTTGCAGCTTTAACAAAACACACAACACACTAAAGGAAACCCAAAAACACACAACAGTTGTTTATTTTGAGGTCAGTGTGAGTTTGTTTGGCAGGTGTAACATCAGTTCCTGTGATCTGTGTTTTACTGGAGATATCAGAACAGGTGTCTGATGCACAACTGGGTTAAAAACATTTTCACTCTTTACAGATCAGAGTTGAGACATAGACTTCACAAAAATACTGAAAAGTCATGAGAAAGAGTAAAAAACCCTCACAAATACAGTTATTATATTACTTACTTTTATTATGATATTATATTTATTATATTACGTTATGCTTCATATTGTATTATTATAATATATTTGTGGTTAATAATATTTAATATTTATTACAATATAAACACTCAGATTCATTGCAAGAAAGGTTTCATTCGTGCGTGTTAAGACCCCCAAGAAGTGAAACACGACCACCGCGTCCCGCTTTACTTTTTATTTCCGGGGTTACAGCAGCCGCCATATCTGAATGCGCTTTAAACACAGAGACATGTTTATATTCACACAGAACAGAAATACAGTCCGGATCATTCAATAGCGGATTCATTTCACCCTATAAACCTCCAACAGACGGACTGAAAAGGTGAGTTTAACAGTCCCGTTAGTTTAATGCGTGTTTAATGCAGATCGACACTTCATGCATCTAAAAGCACATGAGTTACAAATATTCAAACATCAACTTTAATATCAACTAAACACGTTCACTTACTGATGCAGTTGTTTTTAATGGGCTTGTTTTTGTGTATGTTGTCTTATGTTCAGCTGTGTTGTTTTGATTCGTGTATTCATGGATGTTATTTTTGTGACTTATTTTCTAACAAATGAAAAACAGACAGATTGTTGCTAATCTAATGCAGTCTAGTTGTTGAGCCACTAACTTTATTTATACTAACTTTGATCACTACATGTACATTTTGTCAGTGTTATACAAATGAAAGTGTTTCAAAAACAAATGGCAGTAACAGTTTTGTGTGTTTAGTGTTTACTGAGGTTTGTTGTTTAGTGTTAGATAAACATTTTCTCAATGTAATATCCTGCTGATAAAGTAATAAAGGCATCTTCAGTGTTTATGTGAAATCTCATGTAAAGTCTGAACATTATGGCATTTTTGGTCTTGTGTTTGTTTAGATGTCTTTGGTGGATTTGGGAAAGCGTCTTTTAGAAGCAGCTCGGAACGGTCATGAAGATGAAGTCCGGACCCTGATGGCCAACGGAGCTCCATTCACTACAGACTGGGTTGGTGGCACCTTCATTAACGTTTGTTATCTTCTAAAAGGTCCTGGAAATTAACCGTCTGTTCATATGTTGCTGTTTGTGGTTCCTCCTGCAGCTGGGAACTTCTCCGTTGCATTTAGCAGCTCAGCACGGTCATTATTCCACTGCAGAAGTGTTGCTCAGGGCCGGTGTTAGCAGAGATGCCCGAACCAAAGTGGACAGGACCCCACTGCACATGGCGGCCACCGAAGGCCACGAGGTTATTGTGGAGTTACTAATAAAGGTGAGACGATCACACCTGCCTTTTGTAGTCATATCATGTTTACAAACTAACTGATCTGTGTTATAAGTTTGCGATTTCACATCTCAGTTTGCCTGTTAAGCAATTCAAGATGAGTTTTATATGTTGGTGTTAATTTTCAGAGTGGGGCGGACATTAACGCCAAAGACATGTTGAAGATGACGGCCCTGCACTGGGCTGCCCAGCACGGCCATCACAGCGTTGCACATCTGCTCATCAAACACGGTGCTGACGTTCACGCGCTCAGCAAATTTGACAAGTCAGCGTTCGATATTGCTGTTGACATACAACACGCCGAACTTATTCTCCTGTTACAGGTTTGTCTCCGAGACCTATAGCAGCAAAACTGAATATTTAGATCAGGGGTCTCCAATCCATGTTTCTGGAGGTCCACAGACCTGCAGAGTTTGAGTTCGAACCTGCAAATATCAGCCAAAGATTGGACATTGATGTTAAAATGATGATGCTGGGATCTCTGTGTCTTTAAGGAGGGAATGAGGAATCAGGTCAACAGAAACGTGGAATTGCCAGTTACCAATGGCAACGGCACACCGCAGTTCATCATACAGGGCGTCCCTAATATTCAAGGGGGTGTCGTCAGCCTCAGTGACTTGATCAAAACCAGCTCGGGTACAGTGAGACTAGCCTACAGTAAAATTCAGTTAGCATGTAATATTGTGAGCGTTTATGGACGTTTTACTGGACTGTATACTGTAAGTGTTTTTCTCATGTTTAGGTGACACAGAGGAAGCTATAGCTGTTAGCGCGTTGGACTCAAGTGTCCAACAAGTGGTGAGTGAAGGCGGTCAGAGAGTCATAACCATATTAACAGATCAGCACGGAAACTTACAGACAAATGGACTCGGTCAGCCGTTCTTTGTCACAATGCAGGATGGACGACAAGGTAAAGTCTTACCCTGGTTTCTTCTTAAGCTTTTCATTTTTGTGGAAGAAACTGTTGCTTAAAGTGATAATTGAAAATTATACAATGTTTTCTTTTTGTGTTCCACAGAATAAGTTCCTCATTAAATACATGGTTTAGATTTAAAATGTTTGCATTGTTTTTTTTTTTTAAGTTTCATTTCCAGTTGTTTCCATAACTATCATGTTTACTGGTGACTAAAGCGATGATGTATTACTGCCATATTGTCCTGCCTGTTTCTTCAATTACGAATGTTCCTTCAATTATTGTTCTTATATTTTCTCTCAGTATTGGCAGTGCCAGCCAATCAGATCACAGAGGAAGTGGTTGAGGACTCTGAACCACCCGCCCGTAAAAGGAAAATCGAAGTCTCGTCCAATCACGCGTCGGGGGCCGGAGACACAGTGAGTATAATTACAACTGATATACTGCTGCATTAAATGACACAACCACAAATCATAATCACAAATCTGTTGAGAGCATCTACGTGTGACGGGTCATCATGTCTCTCTTCTGATTGGATGTTTAGGAACAGCTGCAGCTGCAGTTACAGGAAGCGAACAGGAAAGCTCAGGTCTATAAACAACAACTGCTCCGCAAAGAACAGGAAGCGGAAGAGTACCGCATGAAACTGGAGGCCATGTCCAACGGCACCGGCAGTCAGGAGCAGCTGGTGTTTGTACAGGAGGACGTGGGGATGGAGGAAGCGGCCGAGGGTGAGCAGGAAGTTGTGGTGTTTTCAGAAGGAGGCGTGGTCATTAAATCAGAAGAAGTGGAGTCCTCTGATGAGCACATCACTTTAGTGGAAGCCACGGCCGGCCACACCGAAGTCATTTCATAGAGAGCGTGACGGGAGCGTGACGGGAGCGTGACGGGAGCGTGACGGGAGCGTGACGGGAGCGTGACGAGAGCGTGACGGGAGCGTGACGGGAGCGTGACGGGAGCGTGACGAGAGCGTGGACTCAAACTACCAAAGAAGTGCACCAGCACAGTTTTGGTTTGTTTTTGTAGTTAAGTCCTTTTTGTAATTTATTTCTTTCTTATTGTAGTTTGCTTAATCCTTCTTGTATAGTTTGCTTGTATTCATTAAAAGTCCAAAAAAAAACTATGTGAGCCATACATACACACACACACATACACACACACACACACACACACAAGACTCTGTAGTTTGTTGTAGACAGTGTTGATGAAGAAAACACTCAGGTTGGAACTCTCTGTTTAGCTGCCTTATTCAAACAGTTTTATCATGTTTGAAATAAAACAATGACATACTTCATTCTGTTTAACATGGTTAAATGTTTCTGTTGTTTTTTTGCTAGTTATATGCAATGGAAATGATGCAATCTTGTTGATGGACTTTTGTGTTTCTGCTGGACCGTTTACAAAAAAAGATCTGCTATCTTTTAAAAGTGCCTTTTGCTCTCTGACTATTTGTGGTCTTTTAGTTTCATGCTTAAGGGATTCAGACGGTGCCATGAACTATTATAAACAGTGTTTGTTTCAACAAGATATATAATGCAATGTTCATTTCTGAAATTGACATTCCTTGTGTAACAGAGTTCTTTCTCTTATGTACAATATGTTGGCTGTTATGTTCATCTTCATTTTCAAACTATAGGATGATTTTTGGAGCACTTTTGTGTACAGTGAAGTACACAGTACAGTGCTGTTCAGTGCTTTCACAAACCTGAGACAATTCAGTTAGTATCAGGTATTGTATCAATTTAGCCTGTATTATGTGTAAATGAATTCTGAATTGCGATCTGCGTTATATTGTAAGATTGTCTTTTTTTTTTTTTATTTGAAAAATAAATTGTGCTTTAATGAAATTTTGATGTGTAAGAATTTCAACAGTTTCGTTTTGCCACGATTGCCTCTAATGTAGGAAAATTACAAACTATTCAAACATCCATAAAATTGTAAAATGTTTCTTTTGTTTAAAAGGACTGGTTTATTTTTGTAACATTTAAAATAATCCTTAGATAATCTGGCACTACAAGTTGAACAAAAAGTAAAAATTGCCTCTAACTTGTATTGTTTAAAAGTGATGTATAAAGCTTTTGACGTTTTTATTAAAAATGATGCAATTGTCTTTCTTGGCTTTGGTTTGAATTTTGTAGAGCGCACAGTGTCCACTGCCAATCAAAAGATCCTGTTTCATGCTTAGAGCTACAACACACACAGCTGTGACTTCTCAAGAAACCTTTTTAATTCATCTCTGTTAAATGACTTATCGCTCCTTTAACAGTCTGTTATATAAAAATGTTTATTCTTTGCAAATTCTGGATAAGAACAATCCCCCAAAATTACAAAATCAGTAAACAAAGAAGCAGGACATTTATCTATTAAAGCAAAACAGAATTTAACAACAATTGGAAAAGATCTTCAGAGTTTAGGAAGGCAGTGGAGCTCTCATTGGTGGTGCGGGGGGACGGGGGGGTAAGGGAGGTCCTCTCTGAAAGCCGAAGGGTGGAGGTCTTGGTGGACCAGCACCATAACCTGGAGGAGGCATGGGTGGAGGAGGTCCCCTCATACCTGGATGCATTGGTGGACCTGAAAAAAAGAGTTATGAAACATCATTAAATAATGCAAAACTTACTTAATATACAGCAAAACAAGCTGTATGATTATGCATGTATAAATTATTATGTAAATGTATAATCATGTATAATTTAGTGTAAAATGTTTTCGTATTGTTCACTATTGTTATATTGTAGACATTGTGCATTGAAGGTACGGTGGCAATAGACACACCTAAACTTGAACGCATACATAGTTTAACAGGCAAGTAGGACATCCTTTCAGACTGATTTACCTACACTGATTTTAATTCAAACTTCAGTTGTTTGTGGTCACATGCATGTGTATATCTGCTAACAACTACAAATGAAAGTGCACTTAAAATTAGGCAAGACACTATTACAAACATACCCATTGGGGGACCGAAGGGTCCTCTGGGAGGGACACCCATGGGTGGAGGCGGCGGCATTCCAGGTGGAGGCGGAGCTCTGGTTTGATTGGATCCAGGTGGAGGCACCATACCTGGAGGTCCTGATGGAGGCATGGGCATTGGTGGCATTCCTGGAAAATAAATGAATTCTGTTACAACTGTCCATCATAAATCTCCATCTTTTCAGAACAAAGAAAACAATCAGGACTCACCGGGTGGGTGCATCCCTGTGGGGGGGAAGGGTGGGTGTCCACCCTGTGATGCAGGGGTCCCTGGAGCAGGTGGCATCGGCATTCCGTGGGGCATTCCAGGAGGAGGAACCGGTGGGAATGCACCAGGAGGAGGCATTCCTACAAGACACAAACAAGATTTCGGAGGTCAGAAATATTATTTCAGATGTATAGCGATCTCAAAAGAGGCATCACAAACAGACAGACAGAGACAGACAGAAACAGACCTGGCATTGGCATTCCTCCTGCGAGGCTGGCCATGACAGGTGTGGATAGAGTGGGAGGCGGTGGGGCGTCTGCGAAAAGCTGGTGGGGCCGGTCGGCCTGTGATAGTGGGTTCTGAGCAGCCAGCAGTCTCTCCGCAGCTGAGCCGTGTCTCTCACCCTTCGTCTCCTTTTTAAARGCATATGACACAGTGATGGGCCGGTTGCAGAGATACTGGCCGTTCATGGCCTCKATAGCTGCATCAGAAGCGTCAAAGCTGGCGAAGTTGATGAAAGCGTAACCCTTCGAGTTCCCCGTGTCCGGGTCTCGCATGATCTTGGGCGTCTGGAGGATCACGCCGAAGGCGCTGAAGGTGTCGTAGAGAAGTTTCTCGTCAATCTCTGGGTCCAGGTTGCCGATGAAGATGTTCGCCCCGACGTCGAGGTTCTTGTTGTGAGCGGAGGCTTTGTTGACTCGTATGGGTTTGCCGTAAAGTTTGATCATGTTCATAATCTTGATGGCGTAGTCTGCGTCCTCTTCACTGAGAAACTCCACAAACCCGTAACCTGTGAGAGGAAAACAGGTTAACATTTTAAATGTGCCGTTTTTAGATGTTGTGTTAATAAAAATGTTTTTTAAAACGTCCACAAACACTTAAGAAAGTCTGAAATTATAAATCATTATTATAATCTTACTGTTGTGAGTCAGGGTAAGATAGAGATTGTGTTGAACACTGATCTGTCATCTACTTGCTCAAAAACTGATTTTTGTTCATTTTTAACCACAAAATTGTACATTTTGCAGCTTTAATTTGTTAGGACACTAGGACTGTATTTAATTTGTTATTTATGCTCCTTCAGCTGGTTTGCAGCCGTCATGAGACACAACAGAAGGAGGACGTGTGAGCCGGACTCACCCTGGTGTTGTCCTGTCACTCGATCTTTGGGCATGTGTGTGTTCACAACAGGACCAGCCTGCAGGAAAAGTTCCCACAGCAGAGACTCAGAGACCTTCTCATCCAGACCTCCAACATACACTGTAGCATCTAATAAAAACAAGATAAACATTTACTTTTACTCATAAATGTCATCCACAGAGACTGTTAAGAAAATAAGGCACTTATCTTACTATAATTATTAGTGCTATTATATTATTTGCATTAGGAAAAGTACGTATGTCCTCTGCAGATTTCAAAACCAGCCCAAGCGAATTTGTATGACTATCACCAACTGCAGCTCATTGTGTACAAACGACGAAATAAATAGCAAAAATGTCGATAGTTCTGCGCGAAAGGTATATTTTCCTCCATATTGCGTTAAATATCATTTATTTATTACACGTTCTTTTGAAATGTACCTTGATTTCGTTCAGAAATTGGTCCCGCCGCCATAATGAACGCAGCGTGTGAACCGGAGGAAGCGCGTTTCTTCTTCTACAGTTACACAATGCGACACAATGCGACACAGCCGCAGTGCTGCCACCCACAGGACAGACAGAGAAGCGTTCATGCCTTTATTAATATAATGACTTTATATGCGTTTATTCTTTTGAAAATGTCCTCTTTCATTACCCATGTTTATAAATCATGCATATAACTCCTGTAACTATTTACTGCTTTATCTTTACAGGGAAAATAAGTTACAATAATGTTTTAATGCAAGCTACCCAAATCATGACAAAATGTCAAAAATTGACAACCATCCAGCTAACAAATGATGTCCTCAAAACGTTTCTTAAAATGTTCTCTCAAAGTTGTCAAAAACATTCTTGTAGTAACGTTTGTAGAACTGTTTTAACGTTATATCAAGAACCGCTTTTGAGAGAACTTTTAGAGAATGTTACCAACATTCTGAGAACGTTTTTTTGTGTGAAGTATTTTTTTATTGTTCTAGTTAATGTTGATACATGATTGTTGGTCACGTGACACAGGTTAATGTCTGGCTTGCAGATGTTAGATTGGGTTGCGTGTGCTAATATAAGAAATGACTGTGATTTATTATTTTTGTATAGTGGGAAGTCACTCCCATAGTCTCTGTGGCAGCGGTTTTACCTGTTTCACCTGCTCACCCACCCCAACTGTCTCCATCTGCAGAGCAACTAAAGAAGAGACACGCAGAGAAATGTATCTGTCAGCCAGAGGAAGAATAAACTGATCCGTCTCTTTCATAACCTGCTTTTTCTCCTCCCTGTGCATTCAGTGCTGGAGTCACACGGAAGCTAAACACAGACTGACACATCACAGCCAGAGGTGAACATGGGGACAGATTTAGCCTACAACTTTGTCTTCAAAGGTGAGCGGGAGTCATTTGATTTGAGATCTTATTTATTTGCACAGCAAACAATGACTGTTATAGTTGTACAAATAGACCTGGTTTCCACATAAGAGGTGACATCAACAAATGTAATTAAATACATCTTTTTATGTTGTCTTTCAGTGGTTTTAATTGGAGAGTCTGGGGTGGGGAAGAGTAACCTGCTGTCAAGATTTACCAAGAATGAGTTTAATCACGACAGCCGCACAACCATTGGTGTAGAATTCAGCACCCGCTCCATTCAAGTGGATTCTTTAACCATCAAAGCCCAGATCTGGGACACAGCTGGACTGGAGCGATACAGAGCTATTACATCAGCGTATGTAGCAAACTCATACAGCCAGACTTCATCCTTTAGTTCTGAACTGACAATCTGACCTGTTCAAATAATCCATCTTGAAGATTAGACAGCTGAAGGAACGTGTTCTGAGTGATTTAACATCACACCCAGAACCACTCCTTTATTTAACCTGCTACCGGGTTCAAGTTTAACTGTTTAACTGTTATGTTACCTGTGTGCTAAGATAATATAAGCTACCATTCTCAGAACGTTAATGTTCTAAAAAAGTTCCCTCAAAGTTATCAAAAACATTATTCTTAAGCTGTTCAGTGTGAACCGTTTTAAAAATGTTAAAGATTAAAAAATGTTTTGAACATTACTACAACATTCAAAATAACATTTTTAACATTAAGTTACTTAATGAAAGCGTTAGGGGAACGTTCTTACAACCTAAAAGTGTTTGCTGGGAACTCCTCTTTGTAAACAAACTGTAATGATATCATAAAGTACAATTGGATCCAATATTCACTTCCTGTTTATGCAGGTGAAATAAAAGCAGTTTTGCTGTTGCAGGTATTACAGGGGAGCCGTCGGTGCGCTGCTTGTTTATGACATCACTAAACACCTGACGTACGAGAGCGTCGAGCGATGGCTGAAGGAACTCTATGATCACGCAGATCCTCATATCGTCGTCATGCTCGTGGGGAATAAAAGTGACTTGGAAACTCTCCGTACGGTACCAAGAGAAGAGGCCAAAGCCTTTGCTGGTGTTAATATTTTCCATAATTTATCATTGCATTGTATGTTAGTCTATCATCAATTCCAGCTATAACACTGAAGCTGTGGTTATATTGTAATTTGATTAAACAACATAATTGTTACAACCTTTAAAATTTCATCTCACTATCAGAAACCCACATGCATAACTTAAATTTGAGAATTATTCATCAAGCATTTTAAAATAAGAGCATGCACACAATCATTTTTTCTTAAAAGCGATTTTCTTTTTTGTTTTGAAATGAAATTTACCAAATTGGGCCCTCATGCTTTTTTTAACTATCACTTAATAAATAAATAAACAAATTTAATTGTTTGGTTTAAACAGAGTCCAAAGATTTACTTTTTATGGAGACTTCAGCACTGGAGTCAACAAATGTTGAATCTGCCTTCCTTGAAGTTCTGACGGGTGAGTTTTTATTTCTGTTTCTTACTTTGTTAAGTAGCTGCAGGTTAATGATTAACGTTTATTACCAGTTTCTATCTAGTCTTTTTGATATTTACTCACACAAACACGCAGTAAGAACGTTGCATTGATGTTTTTGTTAAGCGATCTACAGGAAGGTGGCGAGCAGAGAGGTCACCAGAGGATCCATCAGTGCCGTGACTCTGGGTCAGATGGGCCCCACCAGTGAGTTTACAGAGGAGAAGAAAGGCTGCTGTTTTAGATCCTGAATGAATGAATGAAGATCTACAGTGACTGTGCAGACAAAGACTTTTATCTTATCGTGACGTGTGTCATACCTGCCCTAATGCATTTCTACACACTTGATCCTCATTGGATGTTTTATCATTTAAAGAAAGGGGAGGGGTACAACGTTTTGTTAAGATTATTGTTGTTACTTTTGTTTTATTGTTAAAGATGTAAACAACTGCCATTGATGAATTGTGTTATACTGTATGAAAGATGTTAATGTAAATTATTTTACTAGACAGAAAGATCAGATTTTATTATAAAAGAACATCTTATTGTGTTAAACCACAGATTGTAATAAAGTGAGATGCTGAGTTTACTCAAGTTACTGCAGCTTCAAAGAGACGTTGAGATTACGCTTATTCTAGTTTATTTATAGTGTTTGAAATGTACATGAAGAAGCAATAAACAATTAACAACTGAATGATCTGGGCAACAATATTCATTTCAGTATATACTTTCATTAAACTCTTGTGCTTTCTGTAATACGCCAATAACCAAACACTGAGATGTTTAATGTGAAGTTTATTGTAGAGCTCATTCTAGTGGTTATATATGGAGTCTTAATCATTTTTCTTCAGTCATTTTCCATACATGTGGCTGAGCAAACGTGTTTTATTCAGACAGACAGAAAACTGATTCTCACTGCTGTCTGAAAAACCAATTCATAATACATTGATGCAATAATATTAAATCTTTTGTCTTTTATTTAAGGGAAGTTGACCCAAAATAATCCTTCTGTCATCAATTACTCACAACCATTTGAGTACAGAGCCATTATACACAATATAGTTTGGACTTCAGTAAAACCACTGGCTTTAGAGATAAAGATTTCATCTGGCAGCTCTCACACCCATGGGTTCGTTCTTCCTCTGGTCATAATGATTCTTCTCATATCATTGATCTCCGTGTTTAAATCTGAAATCTCTTTTTGGCGTTTTTCATCATTTGTCTTCAAATGAAGAATCTCAATTTCAACCTCTGACATCTTGTTTTTCAGCATCCTCCGGTCTGTTAACACAAAGAAAATAACACATTGATTTACAAGAAGCTCTGGCACACAAATTGTGTTACTTTAAACGGGAGGGCAGGATCTTAAGCTTTCAAAACTAGCTGTTGCTAGCCTCTCTGAAATTGCCTACTGTACTTTTACACATAACCAAATGGTTATAAAATACTTACGATAGATTCTAAACCCAATACCAGCCAGTACACAGACAGCCAGTGACACAAAGCCAGTCAGAGGCCAGTTCCATTTATCACCTGCCCCATGTGGAGCTGGTGTAATATTCAGCTGACCACGTCCACCAGCATTCAGGTCGTTTCGTTTAGCTAAACAGAAAATGAGAATACTAGTTAACTAATGATACACAATCAGCCTTTAACTGTAATTTTATATTTGATGATATAATAATCTGTTCATAATATACAGTATTGCCTAGTTTCAAAAAATAATCTTCTGGGTGCAGTAACTTTAGGTTTACAGTATCCCAGCGAACAATTCTAAGTAACAAAAACATACAAATATTATTAAAAATATAATTTTAAATCTTTTAGGAACGTTCTACACATCCAGCTTTTAGATGTTGTATTAACTTTATTTCTTGGTTATGAGAACAAACTTTTCATTCTGTAACATTTTGAAAACCTTACACTAACAACTTAAGAATAACATTTGATATCATTTATATTGTTAAAAATGTTCTGCTAACGTTACTGTCAACCTTATGAGAACATTCCCTGTTAGCTGGGATGTTGGGTAGAGCGTTACACAAGTGCTGCCACTGTTATACATTTAACACATCTTTCCATCCCACACTCAGATCTTGTGTCTATATATTATATATGTCAGATTCACTTACCTTCTCCCTGAGCATTGGACAGTAGAGAACACAGACCAGCAAACATAATGTTTCTTGTGTCGTTTTATGCTGTTCACCACAACTATTAATCACAGATAGAACTGGTTCTGCAGATTCAAGCTTGTTTAAATCTGAATAGAAATTCCAGCCCTGTTGACATGAGCTAGCTTGTCTAGTTTTATTTGCTCTTCACAGTGCAGTATTTATTTAATCAAGGGATTATATGACAGAATCTTCATATCTATGAAAACAGGGGAGAAGGTTCTTATACAGGACACTTAAAGAACAGGAATAAACAGTTGGTTTAATGTAGGTTTTTCAGGTCATACAGTCCATTGGCACATGATATGAGAACATCAAACCAGTTTCATAATTTCTTGTACATGTTAATGTATAATATATATTGTCTTTTTTGATCGTGCACAAAACTATCAGTATTATTGTTTGCAAAAAAACTATGATACATGAAACACAAGTCATAGTTATATATTTAGTATCAGTATTAGTTCTTGTTCGTTTGGATTTGTTGTATTGTTGTTATTTTTTTGTCTCCAAGCCAAGCACAGCAGCTTCTGCCCTCTGGTGTGTCTGTAGGGTGACCTGCAGCTGCCAGTATCTGAGGTAGAGCCACATCAGACTTCCATTCCTGCGCTCATCTGTGTTGAGAGGCTCGGCACAACTGCGATCGTTCTTGAAAATGTCCCTGAGACCGTCTTCCATCTCCAGATGAGCGAGAAGCGGCTCTTTGGCCGTCCGAACCAGTAGATCTTTCTCTATCTCAACTCTTCTCGCACGAGGCACCAAGATACTACAGAAGGCCCTCTGCCTTTCCACCAGCCTGTACTCTACTTCCTTCAAAGCCACCGATGCCCTCCGCTCTCGATCTTTCTCCTTCTCCAGAGCCTCGTGAAAGAGGACCCCACCAGGGCCTCCGTGAAGCAGTCTGGATTTCTCCTTTTCTAGAGCTTGACGTTCCAACCTCATGCCTCGTCGTTCCTCCTCGAGATGCTGACTCTGAGAGGCCAGAGCCTGACGGTAACCAATCGCTCGCTGCCGTTCTTTCTCCAGCTCCAGCTCCAGCTGGGCTGTTTCTCTGCGGTTTTCAGAGAGCGCCTGTCGGTACTTCAGCTCCAGATCTTTCTGTACGGTCTGCATGTTCTGGTCGTACTTGACCTTGGCCTGCTCGATTTCCTTTTGAGACTCCTTTGACCAGATCCATCCTAAAAAACAAAGTTCAAGAGGAAGACAAATACAATGAAATGCAATTAATCACAATATACAGGCTAGCAATGCACCTTAAAGAGACAGTTCACCCACAAATGATAATTCTATCATATACTCTATCTCAGACCTGAACGGAAGACAAAAGGAGATGACAGGTAGAATATTAGTAACTGACAGCCTCCTTCACTTTCATTTGATAAAAATGTTAACATCAGAAGAAAGAAAGTATGTAGGTAAGCACATTTTTGGGTGAAGTGTCCCTTTAAGCAGACCTGTGTTGTGAAGCACTTACTGAAGGCAGCAAGCCCCAGCAGGGGCACCAGCAGGGCGTAATTCCACTTGCCGCTTTCACCATCATTCCGCCGCTCCGGTCTTATATTCCAGTCATCCGGATTATTCAAGTTATTCATGTGGACAGTCGCACAAATGAATGAAACTGCAGCAAACGATCACCAACTGCGCCTACAGACAAGCAATGACTGGACAAAATGCATGTAGAATAAAGCATTGCATTGCAATTATACAAATGTCACAATAATGTCAGATTTATTACTATTTATTTACTAATGATGCGGATTTCTCATGTCTATTCTAACTAAATTTCTAACTTAGTAACAGTGAGAACATATATCAGTTCCTAATTTCACGACATGCACGTTAGTCTCTGATCATCCTGTTATATTTACTCAGCATTGCATATTTGCCATTTTGCTATTAAAACAATAGCTGTTGTGTCCATGCAACAATAATATTTGTTATTTATTACCTCGAACGTGTTCAAGACGAGCGTTTCTCGCCCATTACAGTACGACAGTCAGACCATCGCCTCCCATCATAGGTAGAGCATTGACCTGCAATGACCTGTCCTGAATAAAACAGATACTTATTTAATGCATAAAAGCCATATTATATAAATCCAGTTTGTATTTTAAAGAAATACAACTAGCTTCAAAGCACATTAATTGTTTGTCTTTTTAAATATAAAGCCTGCTAACAAGTCACACCCCTTCCTGGTCCACATGGTACAGTCCTCATTGAAGCCAACCGCTTGCAGTCTCTGAACTGGCAGGAGTTTCAAGCGGCGCGCATGCGCAGTGAGTTCAGCAATATGGCGGCGGTGTGCGCTGTATCCCGTGTTCTCGGGAAACAGATTTTGTCATTTAAAACCGTAAGACGCCTCAGATGTTGTGCATGTTTTCTGTTTTAATGTCCTGTGGCCTGCGCATGCTGACAGTAACTGCTGTACACTCAGATGAAGCTGTACTAACTTGGTTTTGTAACCATCATCTGCTGTGTTAAGTAACTCGTTACGTAGTCATAGTGGCTCTGACTTATATATGAGTTAACGACTCATGTCATTTTGGGTTATTAATGAGTCCTGTTGGGTTATTTTTAAGTAGTGATGCTTAATCTTGCTTTTTTCTACGGTGTATGGTCAACCAGTTTTATTGTGACATTTTGTAGAAATTGTCATGGAGTTTGTAAACAGCAGTTCACTGAAGGTCAAGCAGCGTTAGCATTAGCCACGAGATATTGAAAGCAGATGTCATTATTTTGCTTCTTATTATTTGGGGATTCTTCTATTAACAGACTGAAAGCTTAAAAATAAAAATGCTTATAAAAGTTCATTTGGCTACTCCTGCTTTCAGTGACCAGTGAAGTTTGTAGATGTCCTCATTCTTGGCAGTTTTTGTTAATCAAAAATGTGTTAATTTTATACTTTTCCTTGCGTGCATCTTCAAACATTCTCCAATGTTACTTTGCAAAACCAATTGTTTTAATGTAAATAAAGTGAAACATTGTGATGACAGAGTCTTGTTTTCAGAGTCTAGACTGTATTACAGGAATGACATGTATCTGTTGTATTATTAAATGAATGTCAGGTGTGATTTTGCTCATATTTCTTCCAGCTGCCGGCTGTATGTCAGGCAAACCGCAAACTGCATTTCTCCATCTACGGCAAAAAAGGGGACGCAAAGGTTTCAGACAGTGTAAGTATTTTACTGCATTTTATTTGGTTTCAGTTTGTGATTCAGCAACTATTACACTTATTTTAAAGTTCATCTAAGTGGCTCAGAAGAGAAGCAGCACTAGATGATTGATCTTTGTGTTTGTGTTCAGATCTCCACACAGTATCCAGTAGTAGATCATGAGTTTGATGCTGTGGTTGTGGGAGCTGGCGGCGCAGGGCTGCGAGCCGCATTCGGTCTGTCAGAGGCCGGATTCAACACAGCCTGTGTCACCAAACTTTTCCCCACGCGATCACACACAGTGGCTGCACAGGTTTGGAGATTTTCTCTTACATTAAACATTTCTCTTTATTATTAATTAATAGTGAAAAACGCTTCTCTCTTAAAGCCTAACTTTATTAATGTTTCAAGAAACTATGGAGTAAAACTCTTGCGGTTTCCTTGTAAAGAGTTCTTTAGAAGCTGCTGTTATTCACAGTTAGAAAAGTCTAAAGTTCACAAAGAGGCTCAACCTTTGAAACTGCACCTCTAATAATCATTCAGCTCTCTGAAAAAACTAACGCTCTGATAAAGGTGTTTTTCCTTTAGTGATCTCACTAATACACAATTCATATTCTGTTATAATTTATGTAATCTATGATTTTAAAAACTGGAACCAGATTGGGCACAGTGTTCCTAAATTCATAAACATTGAATTAATTGTTTAATTTCTTATTAACAAACATTATAAAAAAACAGGGTTCAGCTATTTCAACCATTTCATACATTATAACTTACAACTGTCTTGATTTTTGTTTATCTGTAAAATGACAGGGTGGGATTAATGCTGCGTTGGGTAACATGGAAGATGATGATTGGCGCTGGCACTTTTATGACACGGTGAAGGGATCTGATTGGCTGGGCGATCAGGATGCCATTCACTACATGACTGAACAGGCACCTGCTGCAGTGGTGGAGGTGATGGCAGTGACATCATCTGGACATCATTACCACTTTAAATGTGTTCCGGAGTATTTGAGTAATCAGACTGATC
>JAZGTK010001959.1:0-12098 GCA_036877625.1 Ambastaia sidthimunki | reverse complement strand
AAATAGGTTTGTTTGTGTACATGTAATGTGACAGTGTTGCTCTTGTAGGTATTACAGGGGTGCCGTGGGTGCCCTTCTTGTTTATGACATCACTAAACACCTGACATACGAGAGCGTCGAGCGATGGCTGAAGGAACTCTATGATCACGCAGATCCTCATATCGTGGTCATGCTCGTGGGGAATAAAAGTGACCTGGAAACTCTTCGTACGGTACCAAGAGAAGAGGCCAAAGACTTCGCAGGTGTCAAAACTTTCCAGAACTTATGTTTGCAGTGTGTGTTGGTCTGTCATTTACTCAAGCTACAACACTGAAGTTGTGGGTTATATTATAATGTAATGGTACAACATTATAGTCACAACTTTTGAAATTTTACCTCATTATCAAAACCAGCATGTTTAAATTAAAACTTAAATTGAAGAATTATGCATTACACATTTTAGATTAAAAGCATACACACCTTTAAATGAAACTGACCAACAATTTTTGTGCTAATAATGAATGTATTATTTTGTCTTAAACAGAGTCTAAAGGCATACTTTTCATGGAGACCTCAGCGCTGGAGTCAACTAATGTAGAATCTGCTTTCCTTGAAGTTTTAACAGGTGAGTTTTTTTTTTTAATGATTAGCATTAATTACCAGTTTCTAATTCATCCTTTTTGACATTTATACACCACAGACATGTAGTGAGAATGTGTGTTGACGTTTCTCCATCAGAAATCCACAGGAAGGTGGCGAGCAGAGAGGTCACCAGAGGGTCCATCAGTGCTGTGACTCTGGGTCAGACGGGCCCCAGCAGTGAGTTTAAAGAGGAGAAAAAGAGCTGCTGTTCAAACTCCTAAAACAAGAATAAACATAGATACAGTGACAAAGCCATCAGGAGCTTTTATCTGTGACACGGATTATGTTTCATACCTGCCCTGATGTGTTTCTGTACGCTTGATCCTCATTGGATGCCAAAGTGGTGAGAGAAAAGAGGGAGGGGCCAATGTTTTGTTAGAGTTATTGTTTTGTTGTTGTTTTTTAATTCTTAAAATATGTAAACAGTTGGATTGCTGATTAAGATTGTGTCATTATTCTGTATGAATGGACATCAGTGTAAATTTTACCTGTGATGTATCATATTTTATTACAAAGGAACATCTTATGGTGTTACACATTCTTATATTCTAAAACTATTTATTTAGTGATCAAATTAACATTAATGTTTTGTTCCAGGTCAGGATTATTTTTAGATGAAGTATAAATTTTTGATGAAGTATAAATATCTTATTTTTAAATGAAGATTATTTCAGACTGAACGTCATCCATCAGGTTTTTAATAATTTTTCACACACACACAGTGCAGAAGTCTTTTGACAGTTACGCATCTGTGATACAGTAATAATGTTGTTTTTTCACACTACTAACTACAGACTATTTACGAACGTTGTCCTCCGTCCAACATAAGAAGCTGTTTCTGTTATATTAAATGATTTTTCTTTTGCAAGCTACAGTAATATGTGTGTTCATCTCACCTGCCTGCAGCCATTTAGGTGTGAGGAATGTTTGTGTATAAAAGCATCAATTTACATAATGTTTAAACATTATACATCTGTGTGATGGCCAATGCACCCGAACAGTTTATCATGTGACGTTACTGAAATAAATGATACAAAACATCAATGCAGTGATTACTCAGATTTTTATAATAAATCACACAACCATCAAAAACTGTCATGAAATAATTTTTAATTTTATCAACATTTATTGTAATTATTTAAACTGAAACATTCTGAAAAATCCTCTACAGCAGAGTTTCACAATTAATGACGTTTTATTAATGATGTTTTATTGTAATTATTGAAGTTTGATCGATCAGGTTACGTGTCTTGAGAGATTATGAGAAGGATGTTTAATGTTCAGTTGAGCTGACACACACAGTCAGTGCCGGGATACTGCGGCAGATACAGCTGGTACTTCTGCTCAAGAGCCGGAGGAACGAACCGCCCTCCCAGAAAGTGATATCGTCCTTTAAAGTGATTGGCTGCTTTCTTAGGAGCGGTGAGAGAGATGAGCATGTCTGGCTGAATGCCATCAGGACAGCCGTTCTCCACATCCCAGCCTAGAGAGAGAGAGATACAGACAGAGAGAGAGCGAGAGAGAGACAGAGAGAGAGATACAGACAGAGAGTGTGTGAGAGAGACAGAGAGAGAGATACAGACAGAGAGAGCGAGAGAGAGAGAGAGAGAGAGATACAGACAGAGAGTGTGTGAGAGACAGTGTAATGCATCTTAATTCTAAAAACAACTTTAGAGAAAACTATTAAATAAAACCAAAGAAAAGTGATTATTTTTATTATTATGAGTTTTTTGGGCTGTGGTGAGGTCACGCATTCTCACCTGACGGTATGTCAACACTAGCAATGGGTACAGTGATTTTCTTCAGTTGGGAAATAATTTCACCGAACGGCTCTCGCACGGCCCCTTTAAAACTGAATCCAAAAATAGCATCTACCACCAGATTATAAGCTTCATCGATCACTTTAGCCTGAAGGAAAGTGATGGAGAAACGGCTCAATACACTTGAAGAAACACACACACACACACACACAAAACGTGTACAAAAACATCCCAATAACTAGGACACAGGGGGCAGTTAATCCATTATTTGTCAGTCGCTAATGAGATGCAGGTCATGTCAGTGATACCTCAGGCATCTCAGTGAGGAAGGAAATATTCATCTTCTCACACTGGGTGGTGAGATTCTGAAACAGCTGTTTGTTGGGCCGCTTCGGGTACAACACAGAGGGTTCATATCCCTGAGAAATTCCACATACAATATGAATGAAATCAATACAACTTCATAAAATATTAAGATTAATAAATTAAAGGGATAGTTCACTCAAAAATAAACATTCCTCGGTCATTTACTGATGCTCATGTCATTCCAAACCTGTATGACTTTTCTGCTTCTGAGGAACACAAAAGAAGATATTTTGAAGAATGTTGGTAACCAAACAACAGTGGCGCCCATTGACTTCCATTGTATAGACACAAAACCACTAAAATGTTTCTCAAAATATCTTCTCTTGTGTTCCACAGAAGATAAAGTCAAACAGGTTTGGAATGAATGAGGGTGAATAAATGACTGATCTTATTTTTAACTGCTGACTAAAAGTCAAGCAGGGGAAACTCACAAACAGTTTGAGATGTCTGGCACAGACTAACCCATCTCCTCCGTTATTTCCTGGCCCACAGATAACCAGAACTCTGGGTGAAGTCTTCAGCAGTGACTGCACGGGATAGCCCTGAGACAACAACCGCTTTTAATGGACTTACATCATAAAACACAGTAGAAAAGCTGGAACACATTTCTTCTCAGTATGATGCACCTTGGACACAGCAGTAGCACAGCTGAGTCCTGCCAACTCCATCAGCTGGTCCACACTGAAGCTGTACTCATTAAACAGCTCTTCATCAATGTGCTGGGCCTCTTCCTGTCTGCCACCATCAGTAAACAGCAAACCCATAACTACACATTTACACTTTAAGTCACTTTAAGTCAGATCTCAGTTAACAGGGATTATTCCCAGAATGTTGCCTTTCGCTCTTTGAAAGATCTCCGAAAGGTTTCAAAACATTTTTGCAGTAACGTTAGTAATACTCTTTAACAAAAAGAGTAAGTTGGGGAATGTTTTATAAGCAACACTGTATTTTTCAAAGTTTAAATAACATTCTTTTAACCAAGCAATAAAAAACTGTATGTTTCAAACTACAAATATTACAAATAAACAAAAACTGACAACCACTTACCCCAAGTATTTGACTGCATTAGCCATAGTGCAGGTCTGTCTGTGCGCGACTCCGTTACTGTAAATGTTACTGTAAACACGTGCACATGCTCCTGTCAGTGCTGAGCCCCCTCGTGACGTCACAAGAAGACCGATTCCGAACAGGGCTCGAACCCCCAACATTCACCTGTTTACAGCACCTGCATACGAAAGTAGTCACATTACCGGCTCTCAAACATTAAAAACAACGCCAGCTGTATTTCACGATGAGGTTTACACATCGCATCATGAGTGACGTTTAATAAGATCAAGTTATATTTACAGTATAAGACAGCAGTACCTGTTGTGTTGTGTGTCTGTGTTAAACGTTAACGTTTGGCAACATGCAATAATTACTCAAATCTCCTAAATATCTTCATCTATAGTTTAATATTACAGGACAGAAAACATGCAGGACAACTTAAACAAATGTGAGACGCGCAGCCAGAAACTACAGAAACTGAGTGACGCATAAAATATCCGGGTCAGTGAAGCCGGAACTTCATAATAAAAGTTTGATATGGAGACGATTTAAAAATAAGAATTATTGGTAGATGAGTAACTAACTAACTAAATAAATGAATGAATTCAATTCAGTTCAATTTTCAAATTCAATTTTATTTATCAAGTGCTTTCTACAATGTTGGATTGCTTGAAAGCAGCTTTACATATAATGAAAAATAAAACACAGAAACCAAATGAAACATTAAAAATTTATTAAAATAAACAAATACGTTTTTCAATTAAATTCAATAAAGTGATGAATAAAATAATAAAATATAATAAAGTCATAAAGCATTTATTTCTCAGTAAAACAATACATTAGTCATAAAGCACTTATCTATCTAAAATCTATAACTTATCTATCTCTTATTTATCTATAAAGCACTTAAAAATCTCTATACTGTCAGTCAGGGATGTTAAGTGACATCCAGGATTTAAACATTTATTGGTTCCAGCTAAAAATGACCAAAGTAAAAACACCAAAGATTATTATCTAAACTGTCTTTAATTATAATCTTAGTATTATAAACAATATGTTTTATCAGTAATCTTTATTTTGTAAAGTATCCATGTCTTAGCTTTTGCACTCATCTGTGTCCTGAAGTCTGATTTTGGTTTGATCCAGAGCACCCCTCAACCGCAGCTCGTGATGGTACATTCCAGCTATTTAATATAAGCTGCGCGTGTCTGCGGGGTGAGATGTGGCGGTGGTTTGTGTTCAATATAAACTGGATCTGGTGATGCGATACTTGTATTAAGGTAAGCATTAATTTATTTAAAGATATGCATATTTATAATTTTAATATGGACTAAAGAAATAATTGATTTTGTAGGTAAAGCAACTGAGGTAAAAGCATGAACAGATTAAATCTGCACTTGACCCGCTTTCTGTGCTAACAGAGAATAACTGTTCAGTAAATAATTGACTTTTACAATTTTAAGATTTTCTTAAGACATTTTGGCGAATATACAACATTGTCAATGAAACAATGTGTTTTTTGCATAACTGTTTAACAGCTTAATATATAGTTTAATGTTAATGCAAATAATTAATTAAATTATTGAAGTGTTTTACTGGAATATTAAACAATATTTATTGATTTGATTATTAGGTTATAATTTAGTTTATTTGGTAAACGTGTCAGGAAAGTTACTTTAGAGGATGCACTTTATTTACCAATGTAGTATCAAGTTTAAGTGAAAGATGACTGATTTCATCTTTGGAGAATCATGTACATACAGTAATGCAAAAATATCACAGTTATTTATATATGATGTGTCAGGTGTTATCCTTTGATGACATCACTGCATCATCACAGTACTGTTTGTACGGGTCATTTTAGGTTCTGGGATCTGGTCCACATTGCAAATTATTTTGCTACTTACTGGAAGTTACTGGAAGAAAAGACGCATGACTGACATGTAGGATGACCAATACCAGTTCAGTTTTTACTTGCTGTTTAGCTATGTAAATTAGCCAATCAGATTACAGCTTGCCAGATCGAGAAAGTGTGTTCTATTTTTGCATGTATGCGTACATCAGATGTTCAGCAATATGCAAAGATGAGGTTAAACTGGTTTCGAATGAAGGTATTATTGCATTAAAGCAGTTTTTGATGCAGACTCAGTGTAATTGAAACAGATGCTGTATCACTGCTGGGCTGTTCTCATTGATTCATCTGAGGGCAGGCAGTCCGTTTACAGCCAGGAAAACACTCACAGAGGGTACCATGGAAAAACCCAGTAAATTATAATGATAACTGCTGCCCATATATCTCCAGAGAGGTGACTGTCTGTTTGCCTGTGAGCCGTTTACAGATCCAGACGCTGAGATCAGTGAAGAGCAGTCCACACAGAGCCCTGACGGTGGGTTTCAGTGTGGATTTATTGATGAGTCCCCCCGCGTACTCGGCTGTAAATGAGTCTAGTTATATAAAGATGATCACTGTGTCATGGTCACAGCTGATGCACTTCATTAATTCCAGCCTGTTTCCAACAGGACTTTTATTGGCTGCTAATGTGATGTTTGTTTCTAATGTCAGAGGAGGAAATGGCAAATTATAATGTAGATCAGATGCTTGAGATTTGAAAACCTGAGGTTTAGATTTGCACGTGAGATCCTTTTATATGAAAACCTGTGAAAATCATGTGATTGTGGATGAATATATTGGATGTGTTAGTAAATGAGTTTTTACTCAAGGTCACGGCAGTCACAGAGTTCTGGTTGCTGTCCGGTGCTGAAATCAGAGCCCAGCTGTGATTGGATGTTGCAATGTTTGCAAATGTTTTTCTTTTTGTTATATAATGTTAAAGTCACAGGCTTGGAAACTTCATGTTGGTTCTTTAATATGGGCACAATGTTAAGGAACATAAAGACAGTTTTAAACTTACAAGTTTAAAGAAACACGTTTTTATATGTTGATGCATTGAAAGGGCCTGAAGTCTTCTGGGAGATGAGGTGATACTGTCTGTGTTAGAGACTGTGCTGTGTTTTGTGACTAGTGAAACCAAGAGCCAATATTATTCCCATAGAATAAACAAAGCAGAGTCCTGCATAATTTAATAGAAAAAGACTTCTTATATATTCCTGCTTCGTCCAAACTGTGCTGTGGTTCCCCTTGAACTGTCACTACAAGAAATGTAATATTTATGCTCTCATTTACATGTATGCGTTTGGCAGATGCATGTATTCAATGTGACTTACAATTTATTCAGGCTGTACATCTGATCAGTGTGTGAGTTCCTTTGCGTGCTAACAAAATGCAGTTCAAAATCAGTTTAACTAACTGACAAACTGTAAATGCTTAAATGAGTCTAATGAGTTAAATATCATGTTTTTATCATCTTTTATATAGAAAGATGATTGACTGAAGCCAGTCGGTTGATATGCATCTGATGCTAAATCAGAGATGGCCGTGATTCAGAGTTTATTTTTAATTTGGTTTAATATCATTTGTTAGAAATAAATGTCGATTCAATATTTCCGGTGTTCTTGCCGCTAGTTCTGATTTCAGTTCCTCGGTTATGGAAATTGCTGTTTGTTCTGATCTATTTTTCACCACTGATGGAGTTGTTGGCGTCCAACATTTAAGTTATGAGTGTTAGTTTTTTGCTCCCAGGGGTCTCGGCACTTCCAGTCTGATTTGATGCACTGTGGGTTTTCTGTGCTACTGTGAGATCTATGGACTGGGTGTTTAGTAATGAGGCTCATTAGTGAGTTTTGTTAGCCTGCAGAGGTGAGTGCTTGCTGCTTGTAACTTATGACATGCTTGGAAAAATATAGAGAATTTTATTCACTAGATATGATTAATTTCCGTTAGTTTAATGACATGGAGACTGTAGCTGTACTTTACAAATAAGCTAAACACTGTGGGCTTCAGTCTGAAATCTTCCATGCATTGTTGCGGTCTTGGCCAATTGGATTATATATAGTGCGCTGGTTCTGTCCCATCACAGCCAGAGCAATAATTATCCTCATTTTGTGCTTTGGCTCAGGATAATAAAAAGCAGATGGCCTACAGGTCATCCTGAATTAAAGAAAATCCATTTCCATTCATGCAGTTTCCCATTACTGCTAAAAATAATGAAACAGTCTTTCTTTTAATTTCTTTTAATCAATGTTAGAGCTACGTGCTATTTTTGGCCTGTATAAAGTGTAGATGTCTATTGTGTAATGGCTACTGGTTTTGTTCCAGAACAGAGAGTAAATGTGTCTTATTAAAATTGTTATATATGATTATCACTGATGAGTGTTTGTCAGTGTTTTGTGGTTGAGGTACATGTTAACTTGTGGATTGCTTTGCTTGTGTCAGAGAGGCAGACAGGCTGGTATAGTAGCACTAACTTTAAACAGAGGGTTTATTATTGCCTGTGTCTTACAAGGGCTGTTTTCATTCATTATTGATGGACTCTGCTTCAACTGGCAGACCTAGTTGACATATGACTTATCTCTCTACCGGTCTCATTAACTAACAAAGATTTTCACGAGCATGTTGAAGTTTTCGAACCTTTGTATGGCCATAGTCCTGTACTGTACATATCTAGTGGTGTATATATTTTGGAGTAATTTTTATACCTTATAACAGAGAGTGAGAGAAAACAGGACTTATAAACAGTAGCTCTTTTAATTACCTTTTTAACTTACCCATCCTTCAGTCAAAGTTATAAAAGCTGATGTTTTGGAGGCCTCATACTGATGAGATAATGAAATTAATACAGATTACTGTAGTGTTTACAACAAAAGCGGACAACGACGTTTTAAATTAAATCTTGTGTGATTTGGTTTGGATAACCAATGTTGAAGAAATCTACAATCTAATTACTGTGTAAACATCATCTGGTCCACAATTAGCAAAACACAGGAAACAAAAGCCTGTCTGAATGGAACCGTCTTCTCATTATACTGAGGGCTGTGGGTTTGAGAATATCATGTCATTTGTTCACCCCTTACAGAGGTGAGGTCATTGGTCCTTGAATGTTTTTAACCTGATACCAGGAGATGGTGATTGGACCGCTCCTTGTAACCAAACTCTCCTCCTCTCGTTCCTTCTCCAGGTCTGCTCCACAGAGCCAGTCTGTCACTCACTGTGTCACCCACCCAACACTGGATAACAATGTTCAGCACAAAAAGGTGAGTGTGCTGCTCTTCTGCAGAATTTATACTGCGTTTTCTTTTGAAGCCTGTTAGATTTTGGGTAAACAGAGGCATAATTTCTAAACGGTTGCTTGCAAATCTGCAGACATTTTTGGGACCATTTAAGCTGAAAAATGTACAAAATGTGTAAAGTTTGTTTTCATGCAGTACAGTGTTCTGACTGTAACGTCAAATGTGTTGAATTTGGTATTAATATAATGGGGAAGAAAATGAAATAGAAATATAAAAATAAGGTATTTTCAAGACTGTCTTTTGGGGTGAAAAACAACCTGGACATTGTTTGTCAGCTTTTGTGGGATTTAAGGAAAAATGTGATGTGCAGTGCCTGAGGCACACACACACACACACACACACACACACAGCTGCAGTTTATATTTAGAGGCACATAAACGAGGCAGAGCCAGACTCTGAGTTTTGCTGAACTTTGTGGTGATGAGGATGAACCTCATGGTGGAAACCAGAAGATCAGGAGATGAGAGAAAGGCATCATGATCATGTAAATGTCACAGGCCTCAGCTGAAGTTAATGCTCCATCATCATAAATGCTGGGACACCAGTAGGGCTCTTGAGTTTTTGCTCAAGCTTTGTAATGCGTCATTAGAGGGTTCAAACATCAAAATCTCAAGAGGATTATATAATCCTCTCTACCCCCCTCCAGTCACGGCACACAGTTGTCATCCTCACTGATGGATGCCACAGTCTAGATGCCTCCATATGCACTTTCCATTCCACTCTTCTGAAGATGAAACATCTCCTCCAGGCTTCCAGACGCGGTCTAATGGCCGGCCACGCCGCATTAAAATGACTCGCTCTACTGTTTTATTGATGGTTGCTTTTGGGGATCTGGGATGTTTAAGGGCCTATTCATTCATATTTTGTTATGCGCTTCATCTTTTGTGCCTGTGGAAATGCGTTTGTGCTTTTTCCAGCACTGGTTTTGTAATGTTTGGAGTCTTGGGTTCGTTTGAGGTTTAGTTTTGTGCTATTTTTACCTGCGACAGCACCAAGCTGTTATCTCTGCAGGAAACAGTGACGGATTGCTGGGAAAAAGGAGATTCCATCTCCCTCCCTCTCTTTAGCTTTATATTAATTATTTTAAAAACCGGATGAGTCACCTGCAAATCCTGTACTTCTGTCTCCACAGAAATGCATCATATTTGCAGATATATAGATTATTTTGTGTCTGTGCGTGTCTTTTATTTTTCATGTTATATTCAGTCTGTTATTCAAAAACAAAAGCTCATAAATAAAAATGAAAATAACTGTAATGTTGGGTTTAATGAGATTTTCTCAACTTTAATAAGAGGTGATGGACGTGAAGAGTCATAATGGTGATACAACCTAATAAAATTGTGTTCTAGGAAATAAAAAATATTATTTACATAAGTCGCCAATAAACCTTATTTAAACAGCAGACATATGATACACAGTACACAGTAAAATGAGGAAATTGAGGCATGGAACTACCAGGATTTGCAGGTCAGTCCATCTCTCCAATACTAACAATTGTGCAAAAAGGATGTTATAATAGATACGATTTTTGAGGCTCAGAGCTTTGGTTGCGTGAGATGTTCATTGTAAGATGAAAGTCATTTCTTGGGATAAAACATGTTGTCTCATCTGAATTGTGCAAGAGAACAAAATTAGTGAAGCAATAGGGCAGGTTTTTGACGTACAGCCCCTTTAGAATCATGATATAACTACCAGCACAGATCTGAAGCCCAGCAGTCACTACACAAACATTGAGCACCACTGACTCTGAGTGACTTGTGTGACTGCATTTATATACTTGTTCTGTAGAAAGTTTTAAGTTCTCAGAAAGCGAGACTCTCTTCAAAGCAGAAAAGAGGTTCTTAAAAATCACTGAAGTGTGCAAGAGTGAACTCATTCAATCTCTGTAACCAAAATCTTTTGACTTGTAGAGTGATCATTGCTTTGCTTGTATCTAGGGTTTATTTATTTTTTCTGTTTTTGTATGTAAAGCTTCTTTGAAGCAATGCAACATTTTAAAATCACTATATAAATAAAACAGAATTAAAGCTTTTGCCTTCAGTATTACTGAACGCTTTAAAATGTTTCTAAATTTAACATTGTTTTTTTGTTGCAATTCTAGAAGGTGTTTCCTTCAAGAAATGTCAGTCTGGTTTAGTTTGATGTTTCTGTCTTTTTTAACAGACTCTGATCTTCCTGTGAGGAACACCGAGTTCTGTTCTTAGTGGATTATGTGCTTCTGTACTTGAAGTGAATAGTTTATGTAATATATCTGGAGTCTCGTGATGTTGTTGGAGAAAAGGTGCCAAGATATTTTCAAATATTTAAAGTTACAGATATTTAAATTGCCTCAGTTTTGCTGCAAATCCTAATTGCAGTTATTCAGATAAGGATAATATATGCATGATAATATTTATATATGAGAGAAGATCTCTGGGTGATTTGAATGCAGTCTTTATTGGACACAGTTACAGAACTTGAGGGCACATTTTAATCATATGAATTCTGTGTGACAGGTTGGATAGAATATAATCTCTCAGAATAATTTATTCATACCTGCTTTCTGTCTAACAGAGTATTTCTGCATTTCTTCTTTTAGAACTGTTTTATAGAAATCTTTCTCTTGCTGAATCTGAGTTTTGTGGTTTTTGATGAATGTTCACTGAGTCACATGCAAATAAAGGATATTTGGTATTTAAAAGCATATGTACAGCCTGTACTTCCAGTTTCAATAAGAAATACATAAACACAAACAAAACTGTGTATCGAGATTATATAGAGACATGTTTTTAAATATATACTGATAGAATGATCAAAACTTTCGTTGGAGATGTTTGTTGCAGAAATCATTTTTTATTTATTGCGTTTTGTCGTTTTAGTTTTTTTTCTGGAAAACTGGAACCTTCATCATCTTCCGTTTGATAATATTTGTTCTTCTTTAATATATTCAAAAATGACCCAGTTTCAGACTTTGATGTCAGAATCTTCTTTCAACAAAGGCACAGAATGTGAATATTTAATATTCACATTATTAAGCGTGTGGAGATTTCTGCTGAATCAAAATCTTGGTTCATTGCTTCAGACTTACAACAACATGCATGTTTTCAAAATGTCTTCTATTCAAACTATGTTTTGCAC
>JAZGTK010001958.1:0-34876 GCA_036877625.1 Ambastaia sidthimunki | reverse complement strand
TGTGAGCAATGTTTGTTTGTCTTGCCTTTCCTATTTGTAGTCTTAGTTTCTTTGTACTAACATCCTTTCTTTCTCTTTCTTTCCCTCATTCACTCTCCCTCTGGGTGTCTCTTTCTCTCTTCTTCTCTCCATGTTGTTCTCATCACCCCCTGCGGTCTGACATTGTGGCTGTCTGTGTTTGGCGCACTTCCTTCTTCCGCCTCCTTCCTGTCCGTCCATTCCTCCACAGGACGGAGGTATAGCATAATGTGTCCTCTCAGTAATGACTCGGTCCTGTCTGCAGGCTTCCAAATTGACACTCCAGACAACCTGGGGAGGACATGTTTGCACGCAGCGGCTGCGGGCGGGTGAGTCTCTCCTTCAGTCTAACAGTTTTACCTCCTGGACTGTGGCAGAACATGCGTGACTGATGAGTTTGGGGTTTAATTCAAATCCCCCCAAATCCTGACCCCAATGGACCCCAAGGGGTAACCGTTCATAATGCCTGATCAAAAATGCCATTCAAACTATAGTACTTCAAAACAGATGGATTGTTTTAATATACTCATGTAATATACACCCCTTGACAATTAAACATCTTTGTAGATGTTTGTGCTTTCATTTTTAGATATCATAAAACCCTGCGTTGTGCTTGACAGGTCACTTTAAGGCTTGTCCCCGGGCAGCTATTTTGCTATGTAGGTTATAGGCATGCAAGCACAGGCCCTATCTACTTAAATGGTAAAAGACTTGAATCTCAAAGCCCTGGCTAAACTTCTGACAGAGAAATCAGGCTGAAAAAATGTGTCATAAATTGACATATTAGACTAAAATACACCAAAAAGTGTGAATTCAATACCTTAAAATGATCTTTTATCCAGTTTGTTGGTTTAAGAGAAAAAGGATTGCGGTGGGGGTTAGAATTTGGCATGACACTAATTGACAGTCTAGCTGTGCTTAGGCTGGTCTGGTTTAGGTCATCTGTCTTGTTTGACTATCTGTCTCTGTCAGACCTGCTGTGCGTCTGCCTACAGCTACATTGGCTTAGCCATATTCTTAATGTCTCTCTCTCTCTCTCTCTCTCTCTCTCTCTCAGTAATGTGGAATGTGTGAAGTTGCTGCTCAGCAGTGGAGCTGATCATAACCGCAGGGACAAGCATGGAAGGTGAGTTCTCAGTATAAGTGAGACATTTAAGTCAGGATGATTAATAGCTCACTCTTCACACATGTGCTGTTTTTTGGTTCACTGTTGGAGTTTGTGCTGAAGATTCTAGCTAGACAAATATGCATCTGTGTTACAGAACTCATGTTGCACTGATCACTGAATATCATTTCTTAAATCATAAACGCAATCAAATTATTATGAAAGCATTAATGCATATGTTTGATTTTTATGAAGATTGTGAAATATTAATGTAATACATTTATACATTTCTCAAGACTCAGTAGATGTAAATGGATGTAAATGTCACTGGAATTAAGCCCCCGTTTCGTCAAACTCTTTTGTTTGGACAGGACCCCACTGCATTATGCGGCAGCTAGCCGACACTTTCAGTGCTTGGAGACTCTGGTGTCCTGTGGTACCTGCATTAATGCCACTGACCAGTGGGGGCGCTCTGCCCTGCACTATGCCGCTGCATCTGACCTGGACAGGAGGTATTCCGAACATCGACTCAAGCTCCAAACTTCATTAAGAAACTTAACAGACGGTTCCTGTGGCTTGCTGTCATTTACCACTGAATTTATTTTAACTCAGCCCTCAGTTTGTCAAAATAATGAAGCCAGGAAACTGTGACCAAACAGCGTGTAATTGACCACAGTAGATACACATACAGCCCAATTAACTGAGAGTTATCTAGACAGTGGCCTAGCTGCAGTCCTACAGCAGGTGAAATTGAGTGCAATGCCAGTCTCCATCTCCAGAGACTGCTCGCTGCTACAGTAACGCATATATCAGCGTTTCCATGGCAACCCCAGGCTATTTATAAGACTTGTGAATGGGGTAGTCTATGTGCAAAAACTGGGGGTTGGTGTCAGGTTGATATGGCATACAGAAACTCTTTCTCTCCCAGATAATATGTCATCCTGGATTTACATTAACAAAGTACAGAACATGTTATACAATCTAGTGTAACATGTGCCCATGGAAAGTAGCATATGAGGATTTGGAAACAATGTATAGTACCTTAAAAATGTTTCCCTTCTTTTATTAGTTTTATTATTTATAATAGAACATATAAGTTTACACAAATTGTTGTTGTTTATTATTTAGTATGTTATTATTTTCTGCATTATTGATATCTAATAATTATCATTGGTAACAATAATTATAATGGTATAATGAATAATAATAAATATGATTATTTAAAATGTATGAAGGATTGATGTTTTAAATATTGTCATTGAATTAATAATCATGAGGCAAAAAAAGGTTTTTTTAATGTTCTAATTTTTCAGATCATTTCAATGACTGTAGTAACTTTTACCTTTTTTGTTTTGGTGTAAACTACGGTGTCATGGTAAATGTTGGCAAAACGGCTAAATTTTGCCTCCTCTCAGTTGTTTTGAGTGGAGTTTGAAACAGTGTCCATGTATAAGACGAGATTTGTGTGTGTGTGTGTGTGTGTGTGTGTGAAGGCGGCGTGTGGTCCTGGAACAGGAGAGTGAAGGAGTTCAAGCCGAGAGGGAGAAAGAAGCAGCTCTGTGAGTTCATCTGCTCAGCTTCATCTCTCCTCCTGCTCCCCATTCCAGCCGTCACTCGCACTGTTTAGATGTGTGCTGCTCTGACGCCAAAGCATTGTGTGTGTGTGTGTGTCATTACCACAGTAGTTTACATGCGTGGTTTTGCATTAACCTAGGCCTGTAGATTTCTAAAGCTTTTGTTTGTCTGTTGTGCAAAATCTTTCTTTCTTTCTTTCTTTCTTTCTTTCTTTCTTTCTTTCTTTCTTTCTTTCTTTTATTCTTTCTTTCTTTTCATTATAAATTTGCATTGTATTTCATTGGTAAAGTATGTAATTTCTTATGTAATAATACATTATAAATGGCTATATTTGATTGCACATGCACAGAAAGAGCAAGAGAGAAATAATAAAAAGTAATGACCTAAAGTTAATGCTGAATCATAAGAACTTATTTTAGTTATACATGGTAAAGTTGCATTGTTTTAACTACGTTTGTGTGCATGTGTGTGTGCAGGTGTCTAGAGTTCCTCATTCAGCATGGTGCCACCCCGTCACTCAAAGACAAGCAGGGCTACAGTGCTGTTCACTATGCTGCGGCATACGGCCACAGACACTGTCTGAAACTGGTGAGGTCACTTCCTCCATTTTTTGTGCCAAGCCTCTGTATTAGTCAGATGAAAGTCTGGTAATGCCTGCACTCTGTTAAACGTGTCCTACGCCACCTGCTGGTGAAGCTCGTGTAATCGCAGTGAGAGAACAAATGTGTTCCAGTTTAATTCAGATTGATTCATAATTGAGTTCAGTGTGATCAGCTGCGATTCAGATTCACACTGTTTGATTATTAATTTGATTTCAGCTGTTGGACAGAGATGAGAACCATCAGGATGAGATGGAAAACAGCCAAACCCGAAGCCCGCTGCACCTGGCTGTGAGTTCAAACACACACACACACACACAGACTTCATGGCTTCTCATAGACACAGTAGTTTCACAAAAGCTGACCTTATTAGAATCACTGCAAAACATTTGCCTGATTTATGAGCTTTTCAAATATGTAGGACCAGTCAGACCAGAAGTCAGTTTTTGTGTGTGTGTCCAGGCATACCACGGTCACACCCAGGCTCTGGAAGTGCTTTTGGAGGGTCACTGCGAGGTGGATCAGGGGGACGAGGTGGGTCGGACTCCACTGGCCCTTGCTGCTCTCAGGGGCCACACTGACTGCGCTCTCACCCTTTTGAACCACGGGGCCTCGCCAAGAAGCAGAGACACAATTCGTGGACGCACACCCATCCACCTCGCAGGTATTACACCTCTGTGTGAATGATGTTACATGCAAGTACATATTAGTTTAGTTTAATCAGCATGCTGTTGTTCTTCTCCAGTAATGAATGGTCATACATCATGTGTGCGCCTCCTACTGGAAGACTCTGATAATGCAGATCTGGTGGACACAGCAGACTCTCAGGGACAGTGAGTTAATATTTTATTAGTCCTTCATTATTATACTGCCAATGCCAGAGTTGTTGTAGTAGAAAGAGTCATTTGTTCAGAGTGTCATTTCTACAGTCCTCTATTACACTCAATGTCATAGAATAACCATTTGTGGCTGTATGGTTCCGTAAAGAACATTTAACATCAGTAGAACCTTTGTGCTTCACAAAATGTTCTTTGTAGTGGGGAAGGTTCTTTAGACTATATACAAGTAAAAAGAAGTTTTTAAGAACCTTTAATTGAGGAACCAAAAATGGTTCTTCTATGACATCACTGTGAAGAACCTTTTATTTTTAAGAGTTTAGAAGAGTCCCCTAATAATGAGTGTCTTCTAATAGTATGTTTGTGTTTGGAGGACCCCTCTGATGCTGGCAGTAATAGGGGGTCATGTGGACGCTGTGTCTCTACTGTTGGAGCGTGAGGCCAGTGTGGACCTGGCTGACCATCATGGTCTGACTGCTCTACACCTGGGGGTCAGTTCACTCAAACCTCTWTACACATTGGTGCAATATKATTGAGTTGGATCTGGAGTTAWTTTTATATCCCTGACCATAAATATGGTCAATATTAATAGGMTAATTCACCCAAAAATGAAAATTGTTTCATCATTTACTCTACCTCATGTCATTCCAAACCTGACAAACCTGATGACTTTATTGCTTCTGAAGAACACAAAGAAGATATATTTAGTATGTTGGCACCCATTTACTGTGTATCGTGTGGACACAAAACCACTGAGACATTTCTCAAAATACCTTCTTTTGTGTTTCACAGAAGGAAAAAGTCATACAGGTTTGGAATGACGTGTAAATGATGGAAACATTTTATTTTTTGGTGAACTATCTTTGTAATACTGATTCTGACATAATGTCTTACTACATACTAATTGTTCCCATAACTAACAAGTACATACTTTTATCCTGCGGTAGAAGTATCTCATGTAACGTATGCGGCCTTTGTATCCTCATCTTTGTGTCATTTCTCTCTTTTAGCTCTTGTGTGGACAGGAAGAGTGTGTTCAGTCTTTGTTAGAGATGGAGGCGTCTGTGTTGTTGGGGGATTCTAGGGGTCGGACAGCGATCCATCAGGCTTCAGCGAGGGGTCACGCATCCTGGCTGAGCGAGCTACTCAACATCGCCTGCGCAGAACCCCCTGTACCCCCATTACGAGACAACCAGGGATACACACCCCTACACTGGGCCTGTTACTTTGGTCAGTTATAACTCATTCTGTGTTACAGTGCCATGTGTTATTTTACATTGTGTACATTTTATTTGCTTGTTTTGTTTACTGTAAACAGCATGAAGCTTGGTGGTCTGGCACTGAGCGTGTGTGTGTGTGTTACAGGTCATGATGGCTGTGTGGAGGTTATTCTTGAGCAAAGACACTTCCGGCAGTTTGAAGGAAACCCTTTCACTCCACTGCATTGTGCTGTGTATGTCTGCTGTGTAGTTGTTTATATTTGTTCTCGCTCTGTATTCGTTTTTTGTTTCAATCTGTTTCTGCATTCTGTCCCATGCAGTGTCAACGACCATGAGCAGTGTGCCACCCTTTTATTAGAAGTCATGGGATCAAAGATTGTAACGTGCAAAGATTCCAAGGGAAGGTGAGTTTGGGATCCATGCATATGTGGACAGAAACGTTTATAATTATACCTACAGTGGCCACAAAAGTATTTGGACATTTTTAGAGAACATGCTGTCACTGTTTATCAGGACACCCCTCCATGCGGCTGCATTCGCCGGTCACGTAGATTGTGTTCAGCTGCTCCTGGCCCATAATGCACCTGTGGATGATGTCGACCAATCAGGATGCAGCGCCCTGATTATGGCAGCCAGAAAAGGAAGAGTCGAGGTCGTAGGTAAATGTTGTCCATTTTCACTCGCTGGCTCTTCTGTTACATCATGCTCCTGTTTATTTGTTGTAATTTGGTGTAACAATGTGAATAAAAAATCAGTTACACATTTCAAGTGCAACATGTGGCTTGTCTTTTAACAGAGGCTCTGCTTACCGGTACAAGTGTTAACCTCAGTTTGACTGACCAGAAGGGCAACACTGCACTTCATCTGGCCTGCATGAATGTAAATATCTGTCCTTTATCAAGAAAGATTTTAGTGTCTGTATCGTTTGTGCATTTGAACTAAAATAATAGTTTGGCCATGAGATCCTTGTGTTGTTGTGCTGAACTTTAAAGAAATAGTAAAAATAAACAATGTTGTAACATTTCAAATCTAAAAAACAGATTTTTTTTTTAAATTTATATTATATAGGCAGTAATATAGGCAACAATTCGCTATTATATTCATTTTTTACACAAAAGGTGTCATTTTGAATGCACCAGTTAAATTGCAGTAGATTTATGCCATCGTCCAAAACATATTTGCAAAAACTATTTGCATATATTTGCAAAACATATTTTGCAAATATGTTTAAAACAAATTGTCATTTCTTAACTTCATTAATGCAGAAAACTGTGTGACAATGTAATTGCTGTGTGCATGAAATAATAAACAAAATATTGTTATTAGATTGAAAGAACAGTCATATTAATCCATTGCCTGAGGTCTTCTCTTGCTTTCTGCTTGTTTTCAGGGAATGGAGGAATGTGCGTTACTCATTCTTGGAAAACTTCCAGACTCCGCCCTCGTCGCTACAAACTCTGCACTGCAAACGTGAGCTCCCCTTCCAGGTAGCACTGCTTTGATTTAAGATGCACCCGGTGCTCAGCTGTTGGTTTCTCGTTGATTTTTTCAGACCTCTTCATCTGGCTGCGCGCAGTGGGATGAAACAGACGGTACAGGAGCTTCTCTCTCGCGGGGCCAGTGTTCAAGTACTGGATGAGAATGGTGCGTCTTCCGGAAACCCGGATGTCAGCGCGTTCATTCAGTAGCTTGTATATCTCTCTATGCTTATCTCTGTTTTAATGTTGATAGCATAGAAGCTTTTGCCAAACGCAGTGGCCGTGTTTCAAAGCTTCGACATGTGTGTCTGTTTTGGCCCGCGATTATGTGTTGGCCGGCCCGTCTAGCGAGGCGCTAATGGAATGCGGCTTTCGTCCAATCATCTCCCCACCTTTGTTCCAATGCCCCGTCCCTCCCTTCACCTCTTTCTGCTTTCCTGTCTTTTTGGCTCTTTGGCTGTCTTTCCCCGCAGGTCTCACCCCTGCTCTGGCTTGCGCTCCCAGCAGGGAAGTGGCTGACTGCCTGGCTCTCATTCTGGCTACCATGATGCCTTTCTGCTCCCCTTGCAGCTCCGGAACTCCTTCCCCAGGCGCCCTGCTGAAATCTCTGCCCCACCATGCTAAGAGTTCCCAGGGCCCTCGCAGTCCAAGGGACCCCTCCGGCCCCTCCAGCGAGGGTACGACCACCGAAAACGACTCGGACTCAGAGACGTTTTGACCCTGGTTCCCTCTAGGGGTTTTCTCCTTACCCATCATAGTTTTCAAAGCACATAGTGGCATGAACTTCATAGAAGTTGTATAGATTTTTGATTGTGGAGCTTCTGTAACAAGAGATTAGGACACACTCGGTACACTTTCTTTCTGCCACATCTGTTTGCACAAGAGATGTTTTTCTAAAGCCATCTGATTTACTTTAATAACGATTAGACGGATGTCTTTTGTACCTTGATGTTTGAGATTGCCAAATGTTGACTTATGTCTCATAATCGCACTTAAAGTACGATGTAAAGTGTGGTGTGCAGTGTCTTAATCTGTAGACCTTTGAAAGCACAAACCATGTGGAAGCACAAGGTGAGGGTCACAACCTCTGTAGTCACTCTACGACCAATCAGGGACCAATCACGTTTTCGGTTAATAAGGGGAATTGGCGTTACGGTTACAAACCTCAATTAGAATATGTATTCCAAATTTATTTATTCCAGATTTATTAACGACAAGTTAGAACTGAAAGTACGTAAACCCTAGTGTAATGTGATTACAATGTTAGTTGAAAATTTCCAGACTGTACAACAGTTGTACTTAACATATATTGTATTTGACACATTATGAATAGAAAGGTCTTGGGCTTTATATTGTTAAAAAAGAGCATTTTTATTACACAGAGAAAACAGATTTATAGGCCTTGATGGTCTAATTTTCGTCTGACGCTTTTGGAAAATGACACTGTCATTGTGTTCCATCTCAGATATAGTGACAGTGTTTAAATAATACTTCTGTTCAGGTTAAATTTTAAGTTCTAGTGGTGTTCATAAGCCAATACCGATATTTATTAATATTTAGTGGTACTACATTTATATGCACTTGTGTAGAGTAAATGGGTGTTTAACATTTGAACCTAGACCATGAGTTAACTTTTCTTTCTTGACTGTTTTTTTTTTTAGTTTAATAATTTGCACTGGTTGAATTTAATTCCTTTAATGTTTTTTTTAAAACATGCTAATGGGGATATTAGCAAGCATGTCGCTTTGCTCCAAATTTGAACCCATTCCTGCGGGTTTTTCTTTTCTTTGTATTCCTAAGATCAAGAGCTACCAACAAAGATAACATTTTAAAATCTTGTCAGTACGAAACTTTCCAGAAACAAATTCGTAATGAAACGTAAACCACTATGTCTGTCTGCCTTTGTCCACAATGTGCCAGTTTCTTACGCGTGTCCAGTGCCTTGTTCTTCAATTTCAGAGTTTAAGATTTTGCCCGTGTGTGTTTGTACGTATCGTGTGTATTGAAAGAATCTTAAAATATGGAGAAGTCTGTCACCTGCCAACCACGAGCCAATGGTTCATCAGTCCTGATGTTTGTGCCTATGAGTGTGTTTGCCACAGAAAATCGTTGTACATATCAGCGCATATGGACATTATTGCCACAAGAGCAAAAATTGCACACGACTGACTGTCTTACAACAAAAGCACATGGTTGATTTTCTTTACATAAATTAGATGAATTGTGAGTGGAAAGATGCGAAGGAATGAAATCAAACAGTATTACACCAGAAAAAAAAAGCTTTGAAATGTGTGACAATCTTTTAAATCTTGTGCATCTCCTCCAGTCTAACATTGAAGGTTCTTTGTCAGCTCATGTTTCTTTTATATAAATTGTATGACTATATAAAATGTTTTAACACAGATGTGTGTGGAGTCTATTTGTGTTACACTTTAAAACATCTATTTTGGAATATGAAAAGCATGAGGCCAAGAAGAAGGTATCAAATGGACAGCCTAATACAGTTTAGAAAAACCTAATGTAGGCATAGAGTCACTTTAATTAATGCTGTAAGGAAACATATCAGATAGAAAAAATATCACACACTAGATTTTGTAATGCAAAAAAGTCAAATTTCACACAGCAAACATTCAGCAATATTAATCTTTAATAATCATACATCTCTGTACATTTATGACAAACTTCTACACTGTCCACAGGTTAGGTTAACAGGTTATAAATGAATGTTATGTTAGGATTTCGTAGATCATCATTTAATTCAGTCTTTTCAGTGCGTTGTTTTTTTTATCTGTGTCTTGGCACCTTAGTTATGGTCTGTGACCGGAGAAGTTCAGTTGATCCCATCATATATAACATTTGCTTCTGACACTATTATAAACAGTGAAGGTTCACTATATGTCTGTATGTCTTGTGTATAACTTAAGTCTTGAGTTCCATTAAATGACTGCGAGGAACTGTTAGTACAGCAGTGTCTCTTTTTCCACCTGTTCCGCTGACTTCTCGCCATCAGCAGTTCAGACCCAGACCAGTCCAGTGATCAGGAACCATGAGGAAGTATTTGTCCATGGCCTCACAGAAACGTGCTCGGTACAGTTCTGGTGACACCACTGTGGGCATTTTACCTGTTATTGAAGGAAGGTTTGTCATTAGATGATCAGATATTATAAGACACTCTGAACATGAGTGCATTAAAAATGTGCTTATTTCAAGGGTTAGGAACCAAGAACTGGCATTTATTTAGGTTCACAAAAAACAGAGTAATAAGTTAATTTTTAGTAATTACAGTTATTTTGCATTTTGTAGGCAAATTTATGGGCGTGTGCTTTTAAAAAAAAAAATACAAAAATCATTAAGTGGAATCAGAAATGTTAAATTCCTTATGATTCCCATCTATAGTCATGATGGACTTTTGGTAGTACCTTGACCTCCAAGAATTCCAGTTGACTTGACCACCATCTCCAGCTTTTTATCCCATGTGAAAGTCCGGATATAATCTTGAAAAACAAGTGTTTTAACCGTTAAAACATTCCAAAATTCCCAAATCTATTTTTAAATGGTACATTTAACTTTAGGCATTTAGAAGATGCTTTTATACAAAGCGTGAGGAAAAAGTAAAGTGGTATATCATAGAGAGGCAGTAACACAAAGTTACAGAACTACAAAGTTCCAACAATTGTATATATCTGAGATGCTCTTACCTATGATCCCCACAACAAGTTCATCCGTGGAATCGTCACGGCCCACCAATAGGGAGTAATCAATGATGAGGTGGCTGGACAGGAAGTGGGCGTCACTCAGAATGGCAGCACGCAGAATGGCCTTGCAGTGGGAGCGAATGTAAAGTGGATTATCGTGCACAAGCTTCAGAAGGTTCTCGTCCAGGAGAACAACCTCACAGCTTTCCTTCCCGTGTTCCGTTTTTACATTCCTGTTCCTTAGGGATCCTTTCAGGTCGAACACCTGCACCATCCCAAACAACACAGAACTACTGAGCAAAATACTGGAAACTGAATGTTCCTGAAAGTTTAGTTACAAACCCAATAAATGCCGTAATAATTTATAAATGTACCTGTGCCATCTTGCGGCCGTAGAAAAGGTTTTCCATCACCAACAGATCCAGTTTCTTCTCCGTGTTGTTCTGAGAGTTCTTGTAGCCGATACGGTACACGCCCAGAATCTTGGCAAGCGCTGTGGGCCGCTGCGCAACACGCAACGTAAACAATGTAAACTGAAGAACACTATTACAACTATAAAAAGCTCTTAGCTTGTTTGTTTGTTACCTTCTGTTGAACTGCTCCAGTGATGTAAGTGAAATAGTGGGGTGCAAAATCTAAGAAAGACTGGACTTCTAATCTGGGCATCTGCTTCAGAATAAATCGATCATCTATGGAGAAAAAACAGGATTAACAACAACCTTAATTTCAGGATTATTGTAAAGAAACCACTTATATCCCAGATAAAGTCGTACCTTCAGTGGCATAGAAAACAGCCCCAGATTTGCCCCCGCGAGCCTGCCAGTTAACACAGTGAGAGAGCGAGCGGACAAAATCTTCCTCTGAGCTTTCCATAATCTCCTCCCTCATCTTATGGAATTCTTCTGCATAGTAAATCCGGCAGTAGAACTTGGCATTTGCATCCGAGAATTCTGTATATAAAAAGTTAATTTTCAGATCAAATATTGAACAGGATTCTAGCACATGCTAATAAAGGTTTATTTCCCTGTTTCACTTTTCAGACTGAAAAATAGAACTAAACTTTTGGATTTGTACACACTTACAAAAAACTACATTACACTACATTTAAAGTAAATTTAACTGCCAAACATCTCAGGGTCAACAGAACTGATGTTGTAATTATCAGTGTTTATTTCAGCCTCTGGTGTGAAAGCAATACTCACGCAGCTCAATGTGAGGGTTTCCCATCTGCTTTTTCTGTTTGTCTCCAGTTTCAGGATCCTCTGCAAAATACATCCCATAATCAGGGTCTTTCACAGCCAATTACATGTCAAAACAAAGCGAATGATCTTCAGTATTGGTAAGGCGTGATCAGACTGTAACAGAATCAGTGTCTCACTGAGTGGATCTGTGTCCATGCTACTGCGGCCCAGCTGGGATGTGCTGCTCTCACTGGGTTTGGCTGGGCTGTTCTTCGCTCGACTTTCTCCAGCACTATGGAAAGAAAGTTTACTGTGTTCTTAACACATACAGAGACTATAGAGCCAAAGATCTTGGAGACTCAGTGCCTGCTGTACCTCATCACTTGAGATGAGTCGTCAACTCCAGGTTTGGCTGTGGTCTTCGTAAGATCTTCGAGAGCGGTTTTATATTCCTTGCAGCTGGATAACAAATGTAGCTTCATTAGGAGAATGTTTAAGGAACACTAGTGCACCATCAGACTGAACCATAATGGTGTACTTATAACTGAGTGATATATATTGGTTACTAAAACAAAATTTCACCAGCAGTTACCTGAGTGCAAAAGCAATGATGGAGCTGGGCTCTCGCTCACACACAGCTATAGGGACCCTCTCATGCTCGTACATCAAATAATGCTTGTCTGGGTCACTAACACATCAAGAAAAACAAAGATCCTCATCAGCTTGAGGAAAAAGCAGTGAGTGAAAACGGGCATTTAGATTTGCTAATCGTAAGTATGGTTGGAGAATTTTGGGAATTGTGGAAACTTAACAGGAATTTACATGTTTGTATGATTTGTTTGTATATGATGCAGTTTGTAAAAATTACAAAATAATTCCATTTAATTCCTGCGATTAAATTCCTGTAACATTCCAACTTTTCCAAATGTCCTTAGCTTGGCAACCATAATGGTAACCCATATTATCATAATAGGCTTACAAAGGGAAAGGGATGGGATTGTAGCTGTTGCCTGGCAACAGGTTGGCCAGGATGGTTTTCATGGTGGACTTTTCCTTTACTTGACTGTCATTTGAACCCAGTAAATGTCCATCAAACATATCTGAGTAGAAAAAGGAACAGCAGAGATGAGAGTGAGAAAGGTAAGCGGTTTCATGTGATTTTAAACACGTAAGAAGTGTTGCAGTGGATTTACCCTCCGTGATGCTGACAGAATCCTGATCAGGGAAAGATGGTCCAGTTGTGACGAGATCTGAAACCTGTTCGGCTGGAGATGGTAACTGCAGTAATGATGATGAACCTGAACCTGATGGGAATGTGTTGAGATGACGGTCCTCTGGAATCAGAGAAAAGACCATCAGTTCAATTAACACCAACACAGAGTGAAAGACAGCTCCACTCAGGTGGCTGCTGGACCAATGAACTCACCTTTCTCTCCATTTGGGACCACGGGGGAGGGGTTACGAGGAGAGGACTCCAAAGCACTAGTCTTTAAATCAAAAGCAAAATTTAGATGTAAACAGAAGGTCATTATCCAGTGCCTCATAATAGGCTCACTAAACGTTACTTGAGGATACAACAGCGTCACGGATCTCCCATCTCTGCATGATCTGAACCGAAAATGTTTTGGTAACCCCAGAAGATCCATTTTTATTACTGACCTTACTCTCATCTGACGTGGCCTGTCTGTGTCGGCCAGGACTGGGAGGAACAGACAGACGCTTCCTGCCTTTCTCTTGCTGAAACAAGTCTTGAAGTCTGGAGATCAGATACATGATTTAATGATTGTATTGTTCAGCTGATGTTGAGTCTTCTCTTCATGGATGTATGTATGGAATCATCACCTGTTGTTCCAGGACTGTAGTGTCTCACACAAGCTCTGCTTTTTCACCACCACTGACTCCAGAACAGCCTGAAGTTGTTGTGGTGAGTCCAAATTACTGGTCTGCAGACGCACCTGTAGCTTCTCTATCCAGCCGCGAAGCTCTGACTCCTCCATCTGTAGCAGAAAAATATACATACAAAATTTGGTCAATAAACCAATAAACCATATATGAGAATACTTCAGACAAAATCTGCAACTCAAATATCACTAAGATGTCTCGTTAAGAAACCTACATCCTTCTGTGCAAACATGTCCTCCATTTTTTCCTCTCTGGTCTTGCTGAAGGTGTCTGTTTTTAAGGAGGTTAGACGGTCATCTATGGCCAGATACACTTGAGCAACCCTATAAAAGATGGAGAAAAGCGGAGGTTGTTCATTTAGAAGACATCTAGAAGATCTTTATGAGGCTGGGTGAGGGAAATCCAGTGAGAAATCATACTTCTGGGAGAAGTCTTTGAGGTCCTGCTGTAAGTTAAGTTTGGAGGGCCCCTGGTTCCTAATGATGATCTTTGGAGGGGGTAGACAGATCTCCAGTAGCCTCACAGGGATGTAGCTACAGGTGACAGAACAGCATGAAGACATTTGTATTACAAAGATTGATTCCACAAAAATGACTCTCTGACTGTCATAGATTCATATTATAAGGATGCACACCTGAAGGAAGCCACCATCTGGTTGTAGGAAAAATACTGGTGGTAGTCTTTATGGATGGAGTGGCCACAAGGCTCAGCATTGGCCCGGCGAGTGTACTGGTGTCCATAGAAACGGAGTTCCAGATATTTGGCGAAGGACATGGACCAGGAGTCATTAGACAAAGGAACCACCGGAGTTACCTGAAATCAAAACAGACAAGCAACTTATAAAAACTGCTGTAGTTTACAATAAAATAATCATTGTAAAGATCAGATTTCTCCAGAATGTTCTGTTACCTGTTTGCACATACGGCACCAGGAGTAGTTGAGGATCGTGTGCTGATAGCCGGGAACAGGCGAGTCCAGCTCTTTCAGAACAATCTGAACACAGCCGCTGCCATGCACGAACCGCCGGATGTGATGAACCATAGGAGTGTCACAGTACATGCTGGGACACTGATAGGAAGGCCTGAACCGGGCCCATACCAAACATCAAACAGAACAGATGAGACATATACTACCACATCGTAATATCAAAACCTCAAGCACTGTTTACTACCATTTTAAATACAGAAAACAAACACGGATTACCTAAAACAGTATCTCTCCAGAAATATACCAAGAGTCAAGTCATTCTTTCCATAAAACTCCATCGTTACAATCCTGCAAATACAATCTGATGTTAGGAAAACTTTTTGTTTGTGTTTACAGAATACAGTCAGCAATATGACATCAGACAAAATCACTCTGTCATGTAACTCTGAATACAAATGGAGCGAATATGGTCATAACGCAGGTCGGTTGGGGGTTTACCAGGGGCTGACGCAGGGGTTTGGTGCGTTGTTAGACTGTGCTGATGAGCTGCTGAACAGCACACACAGTCTCTGATGATTGACCGGGTTCAAACAGTCCAGCTGAAACATAACAATATACTGTAGATGTAATGGATGTTTAATTGCTTTAAACAATAGCTCAGTGTTGTTTTTGGGGTGACTCATTTGACATTAACAGAAACTTAAACAGCTTTTTGTCACAGACACTGACAGAATTATCTGAACATTATCTATTAAAAAAATGACTTTATCAGACATCAATACTTCATGAAAAGTGCTATGCCAAGAAACTATTACCTTAGTGGCCCACGTCATTTCATTCTGGCACGCCCCTTTATCTTCTTCACTGTCTGTCTTTACTGGTGTCTTAGTGGGCGGGACTTCACGGAACTGAATTCCTTCCCTTTGCCGAATGCGGCCTCCTTGTGCGCGGTAGTCGGCCAACATGCGTGCCAGATCCTGACTGCTGCTTAGCTGCTCTGCTATCCGGGTGCTCGTAAGCTTGTGCGAAGGCAAGATTTGGATGTTCCGTTGTTGCGATACAGTCCCATTGGTCAGACTCCCAGAACCTGGACAAGACTCCTTTAGCAATTGTCTTTTGCGGCGCCCATCCAGTTCCTTCGAATCTTTATTCAGGAGAGGAGAAAGGTACACCTGCTCTGGGAAATAGTCCCGACTAGGACAACGCAGACCAGCTGACGTGAGAAGGTACGGCTCCCGAAATGTAATAAACGGTGAAATGCAGAGGATGATGTCCTTAAGCTCCTGTTTAAATAAAGCTGTGATGGATTTGAGGCGGTCATCTGAAGAAGCTACCTGCTCAGTCACAAACAGGCCCGTGTCGTCCTGCAATGGGTCCCTGAACAGCCGAGCTGGTGGAAGGGAAGTCTCAGAGCCTGTGCTGTCACGGTGCACCAGAGTTTCTTCCAGCTCCTTGTTCTTCTCCTCTTCACTTTGGTGTTTCATCACTTCTTCCGATGTTTCTTTTAGGTCTGAAATTAGGAAAGGTGGAGACACTGGCTGAGGAATATTTGATGAGGAGGACACAGGGGTGGAGGTCTTCATCATCTCCTCCTCTCCCCCAAAGAAGGAAGTAACTGAGCCATCTTTACTTATTCTAGGGCTTTCGTGATCTTTCTGGGAAGATTCTGAGATGTAGTGCTGCCTTCCTTGGACTTTGATAACCTCCTGGAGGCCTGGCTCAAAGTCTCCTTCCGAGGCAAAAATAAGGTTCTCCAGTGTAGACCCATCATTCTCAAGGCTCTCCCGTTCTCTAATGGTCTCCTCCTCTTCCTCTAAAGTGGTACTTTCCAGAAGGCACGGAAAGGAAGAGCCCTCTGCCAGGCTTGGAGGCATAGCAAATTCATCCATGAGGAAGGAGATCTCCAGCTGTGAGTGGTAAGCCACACACACCATAAAAATAATGATCTCTTTCACCCGTGCCAGCTCATACTCGGATGCACCACGGAGCTTGATGGTACAGCCCAGCTGAGGAGGACAGCCCTCGAAAAACATCAGGGTCTTGAACTCATCTGTCAAACAGAATGAGATAAATGAACTTCACATTTACTTACATTTGGCAGTTTATTAAAGTTATACATTTTATAGCACCTGGGAATCGAACCCACAACCTTTGCGCTGCTAATGCAAAAGCTCTCACTTTACAAAGCAAAATGTTAAAAAAATGCAACTCACCATTAGGCAGCTGAAAGGAATGCAAGTAAAACTTGTGGCAGGTACCCAAACGAGGTTTTGTAAGAAGCTGGTCCATTGAAATGACCAAATCTCCCTGAGTCATCCGACTCACACGGTCCAGGACTTGCTGTAGTGATTGAATGGAGATTTATTTAAAACACAAACCACACATTAGCTGAAATGTGCATTATGTTTAACAGCAGAAGAGTGTGATGTCTGAAAAGGGCCTTTGAAGTGATACTAACAGGTTTAACGTTAATCACGAGGGAAATTCCGTGCTCAAGTAACATGTCCTGAGCGATTCGGGACACGGTTTTCTCCACTAGCACCAGGTTGGGCCGAACATCTGCAATCCTCTGAACATAGTTCTTCAGAAACTCACGTTCCTTAGAAACAGTTAATCACAGATTATTTCACTGTTTCCTGTTATTTTTAAGCAAATTATCTAAAGATCACTAGTGTTTTTTCAACATTCATTTGGATTACTTGGGGACCAGAGGCTGTTTGTGGGTAATGGGGGCTAAGATGGTGGAGGGACACATACCTGTAAAACAATTGGGTCAATGCAGCTGAACTTGGTTTCTTCTCTGTAAAGATACTCAATGGAGCATTTGAGGAGGAGGATTTTGGGGTTTTTGATGTAGGGATTCATCTGCAGAACAAGTCCCAGCACCGTTAGCACAAATCTCAGATGTCACATGACCTGTTCTGTTGCATAACCGCTAATCAATACAAACCTTTTTGTGCGCAATATTCTTTGTGCAAACGAAGCCGTTCACTACAGCAGAGTCAAACTTCTTTCCTCCTGGAATCTATAACAAAACAAAATCAAATATTTGAGTAATTGATCTAAACACTTGAGTGTAAAATCTTCTTCAGCTTCGACTTCTCGGACCTTCTTGATATGGACGAGCTGTCGGATATCCATGTCATCATCGCAGCTGCGCACATCCGGTCGAACCGTCTGCACCACCTGTCTCACCACAGGTACGATGATGTCACGCCAGGAGAGAGACAGCGACTCACTGTACAGCAGCTGCTGCAGAAGTGCCATCATGTGACTGTGATTAGCAGATCTGAAGACAGGAATGACTCATTATTGTTCCTGCACGCCCCCAGCTCACACGAGTTGTGCTTTATTGCCATTTTAATTGCTCAGTTAAGTAAATTAATAAGTCTCCGATTTCAGCATGTGTCTTTAATAACATCCTGACGGCTTACAACAATCGTTCCATCGCTTTCTTTTCCCCGTTTTCCTCACGCAGCTGATCCAGGGAGCTGTGATGCCAGCCCAGAGGAGTGAACAGCATTTCTTTAGCCTTCTCCTCGACTCTCCGGTTAAACAAAGACTCTAACAGGAAGAAAGCCATTAGCATGAACACTGACTAATACACAACCTTCCTAAAGCTTGGAACTCCCCCATGAAGTGTTTCTGTTTTAGAAAGAAACAGATAACCTTATTATTAGTTATGACATGTATAATATTACAAATGCCTGTTTTAATAAAAAAATGAATTAAAAAATTATATTTAATTCACTTGTGGGACTTTTTTTCTCTCACAATCTTTGATTAATGATCAAACAAAAGCTCAGCCTGAGATTCATTCATCCTTAACACTTCTGTCCAATCTTTTACCATCCAATCTTTCAGTCTATTTGACTTTCCCTCTTATTGTAACAAACAGCATCACGTACCTTTGATGAAGGCATCACTGATGGATATGTGCTGACCTCCATCTTCAGAAAGCAGAACTTCCACTGTAGAGAGAGAGATTTCACTTGAGACAAAACAGTCACCTGTAGACATTGGACTCTATGGGATTAATAAAGTGACTGTTGCAATGGGGTCATGCAACAGTTTAGTGCATGAAAATGAATTAGTTTCATCTTTTTGAGGAAGTGAGGTAGCATGACAAAATGGACAACGCATTAAAATGAACCGTTGGACTGGAAAGGGAAGTCATGTGACTGAGAGGAAAGAATTCAGGCATGCAGGATTATATGCCATAGTTGGGGCTGTATTATTAATGTATTATTTATCAGTTATTTAGTATGCATTGTAGTGGGCTGGACTAGTATTAAGTGGTGAGTTTAAATAGGCAAGACATTAGCTCCGTTTCAAAACCCTAATGAGCTGCCTACCTAAATTATTATCATAGGTGAAAGTCTGCCCCAGCTAACAATTTTAGGTTGTAAAAATGTATCCCTAACATTTCCATTAAGTTACACAAACGTTAAAAATGTTATTTTGAATGTTCTAAGAATGTTCAAAGCGTGCAGTTTTTAAAACGTTGTATTAACGTTATTGCATGGTTACAAGAACCATCATTTAAACTTTAATTCTGTAACGTTTTTAAAATGTTCCACTAACAACTTAAAAATAACATTGTTGATATGATATATAATGTTCAAAAGTAACATATTTAACATTTTTGACATATTGAGTATCCTCCTAAAAAAATCAAGTATTACATGATAATATTTTTTATGTATTATGTAATTAACATAGCAGCACAATGCATGCAGTGAACTAAATACATTAGTTGAATCCAACATTCAAAGCATAAGGGAACAAAGTCCCTGCCTAGTATAAGTGTTTTAAATCGGACACTTGAGGGGCTGCCTATGTAGACAGTAGACAGTGAGGCAGCTCTCTAGGGTTTAGAACAGAGCCAGTGAGTTAGTGCTGTTTTACAGCAGACAGAGGCAAACCAGGATGGCCAATGGGCCTCTCCGCCTCTCCTCACTTGGTGCGTGGATGTCGTGTTCTGGGGTGAACGGGTCATGGGGCTCCATACTTTTTTGTTCGGCTGGATAAGGAGGCACGTGGGGGTACTTGGCCTGCTTCTTGATGTGGAAATTGACATGGTCCTGCTCCACGTTCAGATTGATGGAGGCCGCAGAGTCGCTGTCCACTGCAGAGTGGAAACTGCTGACGGATGTTCTTTTGCTGGGACTGGCCGAGTCTGGAAAGATGTAATAGGGAACTGTCAAGTCCATGAGTGAGAATAAAAACGGACTGACTGATATAAGATGCGAACAGCCATGAGACACTTACTGGGAGTGACATAGTCAGTTTCGTCAGCGAGCTGCTCGGTGTCACTGTCGTCAAACTTGATGTCTTTAAACCACGACGGTTCAGAGTGTCCCTCCAGCGAGTTTACACTGTCGCTGTCTGGAGAGGGAGTTTCTGAGAACTCTGTGCTCTGAAAGTAAACACAACTTAATACTTTATATTACATGATAAAATCCAAAACTACAATCTGTTTGTCTGAGTGGCCTGACTTGGCCAGAAATAACAACACTGGCTTAACCAATACGATTTTTAAAACAATATAATATTATGCGACTAAAACTTAATAAACAATCTTTGTTTTGTCATTTTGGTTGGTGCTGTTAGTACCGTATAACTTTAACAAATTCTACTATTAAATATTTATTTTTCTTTGTGTTTTCTGTTAGCTTAAAGTTGAACAGCCTGCACAGCTACATTATAGTGCAGTATACATCCAACCTAAAATAAATATATTGGCTTTGGCACATATTTAAATAACTTCAAATATAAACCTGCCATAGAATATTTATTTTCACCTGGAGGGGGCGATAGAGGGCATACTCATCACGAAAGATCTGATCGTGATGGGTTACACAGTCCAGCCAACGGCCATCTACCAAAGCCTGTCCAATAGCTATGGCCTGAGCTCTGTGTTGAAAGACGGGAAAGTATATACAAAATAAAACACTGTTTTAACTATTCATGTCTGTATAACCTAAAAACCTTGTAACATCCAGTTAAATTGCTTCCTACCTAGTTGAAATTGTGCCATTTCGTAGGAGCCAATTAACCAACTCTTTACCCACAATGCAGTTGGGGTAAGTACGCAGCCAGTATCGATGGTCCTGGAATTCCATCCCTGTACTGTTGTGACAAATCTTCTTCCATAGATCTTTAAGTTGAGAGGAGTCCTACAAGGCAAACAATTATGTACAGTCACATGATCACAAATGACAAAATTACTCATGTGAAACCTTTTTGTTACTTAAACAAGGAAGTTTTTACCAAAAGGATCTTTCGCTCTTCCTCGCTGTGGTCAGTTTTGGGCAGAGCCCGGCTGTTCTGTGGGCTAACGGAGGATTCGTAAGGAACCATGGAGGAGCCGGAACGGTCCAAAGACAGATTGGTAACACTAGCCGACCTTCCGATGTAAATTACACAGAGGATGTTTATTTAACAGTTTTAAACATAAACTGTAACAGTTCATCTTCAGGCAAAACCATTATTACCTTTTCCTGGCTGGCGATTTTCCCATATCTTCCTGGACCGCTGAAAGCCTGGAACTGAGACCACTGTTCTGAGACTCCTGATGGTTCAAACTGCAGTGATCACACACACACACACACGTACACACACACACACACACACAATAAAGCTACGCTAAAGTGTATTCATTCTCTATTGAAACACTATGCTAATAAATGATATTCAAGCTATGCATGAAACTGAGTCACACTGAAGACCAGTAGCACGTCTTCATCATGCAAAAGAAAAACAAACAAACAAACACTAAAAACTCACTTCTTCCTCATCCCAATGGAATTTTTTCTATGCATGGAGAGAGAAAGGAGAAAAGATGAGCATTGAGACAGACTCACAACACATGACAGGAGGAGCCAGCTGATTGGATAAAGACGAGCAGAGCGAGTTTACTGATGTCACAATAGCCTGTTAACTGTTTTAAGTAATTTTGCACAATAATGGAAATTTCCCTTTTTCACCACAACAAAAAAAAACAGGAAAAATGTACAGACAGACAATGAGTGGCAATAAAATAAATGTTTTATCAAATCAAACGACTATCTTATAGTATAGTAAAAACAGCATCTAAAAATACACTTTCCTATATACACAGACAATGTTATCTGTCAGAGTGCTTCTATATCATTTACTTCTATGTTGAYTGTACATGASATATAGAAGAGAATTWTGAAGCATCCGGCAGATGCTTTTGGAATGGAGCTGGGAGGGCAGATCCTCCATGTAAGAGAGATAAAGGAGCAATGATCATGGAAAGAAAAGTGAGTTAAGACAGAGCAGAGAAACACCATAGGGATAAAGTCAAGTGAGCGGGACCAATGAAACACATAATAACGTTTTTATTCCCCGCCCCCTTGTCTTATTATCTCTGTGCATTTACCTTTGCCAGGCCAAGTCCTCTTCCAGGAAGATGTTCCGGCTGGCTTTGCGACCCCCAACTGGTGTGCGCGGTTCGGTGGGTTCCAGCACGCACACGGAAGAGGGCGAGTCCGACAGAGCGCTCAGATCCTCTCCGATAGAGCTGGAGTCAGCCGAGTGAGCGTAGCTCAGTGCTATCTTACGACAGTACGTACAGGCCCTTAAATCACCTGGAGTATGGAAACAGCCAGAAGAGATGGAATTACAAATGTTCAAATACATCCATGGCAGAAATCAGCATTTTGCAGAACCAATATCTGTTTCTAAGCCAAAGTGTTATGTTTACATTTGACACTATCTGTTGCACACAGAAGACAATGATATCAAGTCGACCAAACATAAATGAGACCTCACACAAATTAAAGGAACAGAACCGTCAGGCACATCAAGGAACCGTTCAGGAACTGTTCAGGAACCGTCAAGCATATCAAACAGTCTAGACATTAGTCAAGGTAGACACCATATGTAATTTCAATACAAGGCCGTGGGAGACAGCACAGTACAGTCTGTTGAACTGGTTGTACTGTCTTGAAAGGTTTAGCCAGTCCAAAATCAACCCCAATATAGAAGAAACAAAACTTTCTCAGCAGATTTAGTGAGTCATGTGCCAGACTGATGGAATGCCCTGATATAACCAGCATAACATGACAGCATGTCTAATCAGCTTGAGACAGAAGAATGTAAACCTTCAAACAAGTCTCCTCCAAAATATCACACACAACCTTAAATTCTTACCTGTTTCAGATTCACACTGGTTAGCCAAAAACTCACACTAAAAACCACTTCTAAATAGGTCAAACACTGCAAACACAAGTAGCATGCTAGTGCTGGTCTTACGTCTTATTTTGACACCTGCCCATGGATTTTGAGACCCGCCTGTCACCTCTCTTAAAATGTTTTCTTCTCCTTGATAAAAGCCCCTTTAGAGGGGTCACGTCCACATAAGCAGCGGGTCAAGCCCTCGCTCCCCGCAGCAAACACCACAGCAACACTCACCCGTGTAGCCCATGAACTTGCCAGGAATTTCCTGATTGCAGCACCGGCTGCAAAAGATCTGCCCGCACAGTCGACAGTGGTGACGGCGTCGGAAGGTTGTAAATTTTTCGTTGCAGTCGTAACATTCCTTGCACTGGCTGTCTGGCATCCAGTACTGCTTCAGATCACTGTCCTGAAACACAAAGTCATGATTTACACCTCGTCATACTTCACTATCATACGTCACTGTCGGAGCAGATCAGCGAATCAGTACCTGACTTTTCCCCTCCATGATTTCTTTGAGTCTCTTGAGGGCCGTACGAAGTTGAACGGCCGTTCTGGGGTCGTGGCTGCCCAGGGGAGCTTCCGATTTCCGTCGACCCTCTATAAACAAACAGACACGTGAAAGCGGCGGTAGAGCACAAAACAAGACATTAAACCTACTGTGAAGTAAAATATCCAGGTAAAAACACACAGCACACAAGCTCATTCAAACCGTAACCAAAGCCGACTAATACTAACCAATACTTTACTAATACTAACCAATAAAGCAGCAAGTGTTGTCATGAATTTGTGTGGGATTATGATTCTCATGATAAATTATGACTGAACAGGAAGCATGTGCAGTTATAAAGCTCATGACCAAACGTTTAGCTTGCAGCACCAAAACTTCAGGCAAACCCACCGTTCAACACGCTTTCACATGCAACAGATGTGGTTTAATGTAAAGCCACACTCGAGCATTCCAGCTCTGTGTGGATGATGATTTTAAAACTGACTTTAAACATACGAATAAAATAAAGAATTCTCACCTTCCCAGTCCACTGTGAACAGAAAGGAACATACACACAACAAAATTCAAATTGCCAAACTTTATACCTCTATATACTTATTGGAAGTACTGTAAACGTTACATGCAACCAACACTCAAAATAATCATTTTCCAATTGTCTTGTAAGTGCATCTATAGTGTGGACTCTTGTAGTTCTTTATATTTACTGTTACATACAGAGAAAACTGTGCCATTGACGTGGAAGGAAATCTCTCACTGTTATTTTCAGTGATACCTCAAGTTACAGAGATGAATCATCAATCAAACTGCACTGATAACACTGTCCTTTCTAACTGTAGTATGATTACGTTATAAGAACGTGATAAATGGCTTCATGGCTCCAATGGCTTCTACAGTGAAACCTGCCTTCTCCTGTATAAAAGAATAAGGTTGCCATCTTTAAATGAATCTTGCAAAACTGTCTGGAAAACCTGTCAAGATCTGGTTATATTTATTATATATTTATATATATTTATATATTATATATATTTATTTCTATTTGTCATGCAAAAGCTGGGCAATAATTGTGGACATCTGAAGAAATCAACTGACAAAGTCTAGGTGAGGTTATATGATGTTTGTACCTGATGCAGTAGATGTTCTTCTGAGAAGTTCTGAATGTTTTCTGTGCGTTTCGGTTCCATGTATTGAATGGGAGGGACTCGACCAGTTGAGCCGTTGCCCCTGAGGTGAGGAGGAAGCTGATTGGCTCTTCTCCGCTACTGCAGGGGGCCGTCCCTCCTCTGAACATTAAAACCAACAGAAGAACAATAGAAAAGCTCAGTCTTGGTCAGAAAGCAGAGGATTTCAAATGCTGTGGTGATTTGCTGATTTAGAAAAGAATTTGCAGTGTGTTGATGTCTTTCCTCATCTCTTAATCTGCTTTTCCCCATTTTTATTATTTTTTCTTGCTATGCCTTTATTTCTGTGCAGGAGCTAGACTTACCAAGTTTAGAAATCTTTTTTGCTGGTGCAATGTTTGCACCTGTTTTTTCTAAAAGGGATAAAAGGGAGATATTAGAGATTTGATCACTCCGAATGTACTTTGTATTTGAAATGTCACTGATAATCACACTTTAAACACATTTAAATAGAGGTATTCTATTTTGTTTAGCCCAATGTACACTTTTAAGTGACCCTCCCATGTGCTAACTGGGCGGGATGCCCCAAAGGTAAGGGCCTTTGTGCCTCATTATAATTGGAGCTATTTAAGTCCCTTTTTAGTTCTGAACTACAATCCTGGCAGTAAGAATGTGCTATTGATACTCTAAATAGACAAAACTAAGAAAATAACAGAACATCTACATGAAAGTAAGAAGACTGTGCATAAGTGTTGTCACATGGCTCTTAAAACTATTTTTTGGACACCGTTTAACTTAAGAGTGATGCATAACTGCAAGTTAACTTAAGGTTTTAGGTTTTTTTTTATTTTTATAAACATTATAGGGAACAAATGGTACACCTTCAGCTACTCAAATGTCTAAAATGACATCTAAAATGAATGAAAGATTATGCATGAAATTTGCGGGTAAGGTTTGGTGTGCATGGACCACAGTCCATTAGAAGCACATAATACTACACTTCCCATAAAGTGCTATTGATCCGTTCAAATGTATTACGTTCAATGAACACAACTGCATGATGGAGGGTGATATTCATGAATCGATGTTTGCTTGAGAAAAACAATGAGTGATCTCTTGAAAACAAGTTCAAGATTTAAAACAAAACGAAATGTAAAAAATGCACATGCAGATGTTAATTACTGTGTGGTAGCGTGAAATATCTGTGCTTCACCTTTGTTGAAGCGGAACAGACTGACGAAGGAGCTGTAGGCCGACCGCAGGGGTGGCTCCTCCTGCTCGGGGGTCAGGGGTTTGAAGTGTGTTAGGTGAGAGGGACTGGTGGGAGAGAGCACCGGCTCCGAGCTCCAGTCCATCCCAGACGAGACGGAAGGTTTATCTTCAGCAGCCATGTCACTGCCTCTGCAGGACAATCCAAACCCAAAACAGAGCTCAGTTAGGGAAGCAATGCTGCTATGGAAACTTGTACAGCTTTTGTTGTGCTTTTACACATAAGAATGATGGCAATTGTCCATCATCCTCCTTGGTAACTATATAAAACACCTTCAAGTCAAGACAGGTCTTTTGTTTGGGTGCAAGCAGGAACTTATGACTGGGAATTTTAATCTGCGCTGATTGTAGAGAAACAAGTGGTATTCTGTGGAACAAAATTGCTTTGCAATTCAGCTATATCCCAATTATATTGTTTGTATAGGTGAATGTTTAAAACACCTGCATCTATAAGATCAAAACCGTACAGGCCAGAGCACAGCAGTTTATAGTAAAGTCTGTGTAATTGATATGATTCTCAGGCTTAAAAAAAAATACAAAAAAGACATGTGATCACTGAGGTCTGAGGTCTGCTGACTACACAACAAAACTTAAAAACGTAAGAAGATCACAAGACAGGCGGCAAAAGAGAAGTTGTTCTTCTTACAAAGAGACTTCCGGATAACGTACCAGCAATTTAAACAGTCAGTAAATTAAGATCTATAGGAAAACTACTGTCCTGTGTAATATATAACAATTACATCATACCTGTTTAGCTATTTAAACAAGTTACTGAATATACATTATGAAAATCTGATCTTATCACTTAATAAGCTCCTATACATAATCTGATTACCAGTTTAAATCCCCACATTTCAACATCTGATCTTGTAATCGTCATATACTTTATTTTTATTATCTTCTTATTGTAAAATCGGAAAACTGCATAATTTTTATACCGCAGTATTTTTATACAGTTTTATACTTTATTTTATATCACTGTACATGATTTTGGGACTGTATGATGAAAAGTATGAGGAACTAGAGGGACAAAACGATGGGAAAATACACCACCATGAGTTTCAGTATATCATGTGATTCACTGAACTTACACTATAGGAAAGGCCTGCTGATGAATATTAATTAGGTTACGTGACGTTCCCAGTAAAAGCGTCCAATCAAGTGCCCTAATTAATATTCATGAACAAGCCTTTGGTTTGCAGGTCTTGATAACTGGTCGATTTACTAGCGCCTCCAAACCAACGTCTGTCTCTCATCCAATCAGGTAAGCCCTCCCGCCCGACGTCACGTTACGTCAATGACGTTCAACAAAAAGCCTTCGCTATAGTAGGACGCGTAAATTTATATCCCGCTGCTTTATATTGTAATTTTATTTGTATTTTACACGCTTATGTAATTTTACGGCCCTTAGATAAAAATTAACGTATATAATATAAACTTTTTCAAAATAAATGTCATCTACGTTATTTGTTTAGAAATCACTGTGCGTTGATAACGTGTGAGAATAAATTGATTTATCTCGGAAATGCGCATTAACGAATACACTAAAACACAACAAAATGTTAAAAATGAGATTAAAAACAGAGAAATAGTGTCACGTGTCATATCAAAGCAGCGATGTGTGTCTGAGATCATCTCATCTACTTGCTCTGATAGATGCCAGATCTAAATGTATTCAGCTCTGTCTGTGTTTATTCTACGTGATACATATCATAATGTATATTTAACACACACAATATTTCTGAAAACCAAGTCAAATGTCCTGTTTCATCCATCGGAGGCCACAATAAAGTTAGCAAAGCTAGCATAACTAATGCATTTCTATAACAGCATATGTTTATTGTCAGCGTATAACACAAAGGTTACATGTACCTGTGCAGTCGCTTTTTACACCATGTCTATGTCAGATGTGTAAAGATGTCATTAATCCTTAGCAAAATTACATTTCCAGCTAATTCCACCCTTGTGATGTTCAGCGACTCAGTCAGACCCACTCAGTCGATTACAGAGAGCTCGATCAATGTTATGATCGCAATACCCCAAACCAGGCATAACTCTTCGAACTGAGATCGCATCATAAAATATAAGTTTTGGCATATGCATGCTCAGTATTTTCAGTATTTGTAAAACCTACTTCAACGTTTCAAAAACAACGTTTACAACTATTTTCTTAAAGCACATAGTTACTATCAAACTTTCTTGTTGGTTGTTCCAATTATTAAATGTATCATTGATCGATTTGTTTAAGTTTTATTTGCTTGTTCATTTATGGTGGCCATACATACATACATACATAGATGCATATAGTTGTGTATACCCTGATCAACCAGCGAGTGTTATGGCAGTACAGTGTCCTCTGGTGGTTAAGAGTGATTATTTATCATCCAAGCACATGCACTGTTGGTTATGGGTCCACGGCATTAACATGTACTATTTTATAGAGGTACTGCTAGATTTTTACACATATAGAAACCATAGATATCTTTAAAAATTACTGTTAAAGACAATGCAGTGCAAATTTGTGATGATGAAGTCCTGCTTGAATTATGCTTCATTATCAAATGTAAGTTTGTCTTCAGATTCGGTCTTCTCATCAGACTCTTCATTCACATTTCTTTCAGTGTATTCGTTCTTACTGTCACGGACCGCTTTCCCATTTCTGTCTGCTGAAATTGGTGGCAAGAAGGAGCCCTTTTAAAAACAGAGGGTATTATTACAAATATAGGCATAATGAAGTATACCTTAATATGCATAAATTAATAAATGCATGGATAAAAAATTGTATTATGCATCAATAATGAAGCAATTGTCTGCTTCTGCTGTACATTGTAATACTGTCGAGCTCACCTGTGTGTATTGTCGTGGATATCTCGTTATATTCTCCCTAAACTGCATGTTTTCGAGCCATTGATGGTTCCACACCTGAACATTATAATGTGACCTGCAGGTGGACAAACGCTGGAGGATCCGCTGGTTCTCTTTAGTTATATGAAGCAATTCCAGCTGTCTTTTATCGCTGCCAAGACTGAAACACATGTAAAAGTAAAACCTTAATCTAACGTTACTGTTTATGTGTGTATATCGCTGTTTGGAAGCATGGTTCACCTTTTCTTTACATAGTCATTTTTGCAGTCAACTCCCCCGGCCGTCTGCATTATATGGGACATTTTATCCAAGAGCATGAGATTTTCCCTTTTGATTCTTGAAACTCGTTCTTCTTCAAGCTGGTTGCGATGAGGTGAGAAAACAATGTTTTAGGTTCGACTTTTAAGTTTAAAGTTAAGTTATTGGTTCGCTTATAACAGTTGTGTTGAAAATGGCGACATCTGGTGGTCATCAGAAGGTGTAGTTCAGTCCTACCTGTTGTTTCTTCAGCTTGACAATTAAATGGCCGTATGTCTTCGGTGGAGTTGTGTTGATGCTTGATTTTGCGGATTTAACCTTGAATTATTATACAGTAGATGATTATTAATGCTGGAGATAACAACACCAAGACAAATATACTATTTAATATCATTTTTAAACACTACATACAAATCAGCACTTGGTATTCTTTGAGTAAATTAAAATACACAATTATATCTAAAATGTTACAAGTCATATTTCAATTAACAGTCTGTATTCCTCATTAAAACTTCTGTGGTTGTAACATGGTACTAAAATATTACCATATTCTTGCATAATGATATTAACACAGTACTCCAAAAACAAGCTATTACCATGGCAACATGTTCAAAATAAACCAGCCATTCAACAGTTTACCTTTTTCCTGTGCATCTCATAGCAGTTTTTGTCCCATCTGTACTGCAAATATTTATTGACACTGGGCAGAATTGGTTGGTAAGCTTGATGCTGCATTATTTTGTCCCTGTAGCCTGAATCCACCTGCACCAGGAGTCACAATGAGTAGATATGAGTTCAGCCTGAGTTTTGAGCCAGTCATGTGGTTGTTGCCATGGCAGCCATTCAGAAAGAAAGAGAAGCTTAGATGATCTACATTTATGAAATGATGCTCTCTAAAACACTCTAGCACTGTAAACGGGAGCCGTTCATTCATCACGACTGACATTTCTAGCCTTTCCCAGATGCATTCAGACAGATTTGTATGTCTTTCCAACCAGCATTTTCTTAGGACGGTAAAGCAGGTAACTTCATTGCGAGTTCATCCTTAGCCATAAGAAGGTTGGCCTACATAGTTCATAGCGTCCTTGTCCGATATGGATATTGTGTCCCGCAAGGACGGTCTAATAAAGCAGTTTGCATGGAACACTTGGAATTCCTCTACCGTGGACCCAACAAAACTGAGAATTTATTAGCTTGTATAACCTTTTAATGGGTGACACACAGTAAGCATGTCACCTAGATCTGATTTGCATCCATACGCAAGCAAAGACTAATGTGGTGTGATGTTTTGTGTGTCTTTTGTCCCAAGGACATGGAGAGCGGACAGTGTCCCAGCTTTCCCTGCCTCTGTGGCTTATTTGACTCATAGGTGGACAAGACCTACACCTGAGAGTGTGTTGTGGCCCGTGGTAAGTAGAGCATTTCTGGTTGTCATTAGAGAGATGCAATGTTTTTTTTCTCCCATCAAAACTAAAGGTTTTGCATTGCTTAATTTTTCTTAGTATTCTTTTGGTTTGTTTAACAGTAATTTCATACAGTAAAGATACATTTACTTGAGAAGAAAAATGGTGTATAATTGTGTCTCGGTTTCAGGGAATATTCTCTAAATAATTAAGTGCCCTTATTTGAGTGCCAAACTATGTGCCCTTAATTCAACTTTCGGACTGAATCTCCATATTGAAGGCAGGACAAAAATGTATTTGCCATCTTATATATGTACAGTAGAAAACTTATGCTTTCTGTTGTGTTTTCTGTTGAGATTTTAGCAAGAATCTTATGCTTTTGATATGAAAAGGTGGTAGAATGCTTTTGTGGTGAGAGTTCCAAACCTGACAACAGTTGCTTAGTTACTTGGATACCTCTGTTGTACCAGTGTGGTTCAAGTAAACATAACCTCAAGTGAGTTGTGCTCAATATGTCACTTCAAGCAGCTTTGGTTCATATAATGATTAAACAAGCAGAGTCTCTGAATAATTACTAAATTATATTTAGATAGCAGTGAGTCATGCTTTGGCCTGACATTTTCTTCAGAAATGTCATATTTGTGCAGGTTTATGAACTGTTACAGTATTGAGAGAGGTTGATGCTAAACGTCCACCTGTAGATGAAAAGGAATCCCCCGCTTTTAAATCTTTTTAAAAGTGTTATTTTATCCTAAAAATGTGTGTGTTTGAAGTCTATAACAGTCTATGTGAATTATTTTTGATATAAAAGTAGCTGTGTATTAAATTGGTACGTTCATTTTAATGCACATAATGCGAGTTGCTGCATGGTTGCATAGGCTAATATGTTAATGCATTGAACTGCAGTAACATGGCTGACATAGTTTTCTCAGTACATGCTTGAGTGGTTTCTAAGGATGGTATCTTCTGTTAGTACCAGTCAGTCTGAGTTTATTGTCTTGAGAATGGCTGTATGATTTAATCACAGGCAATAAAATGTTATCTGTCTAATGTGTAGGTTAGGTGTGTAATGACGTGATGTCCAGAGAGCATTACAAGAAGGCAAAATCTCAGGAGACAGTGAAACTCTTTGGAGGCGGAGTTAGAGAACCTGTTTTGTTTTTTCTTAAAGGAACGGTGCACACAAAAGTGAAATTCTGTCATGTTCACTCTAAGCTTTGTTATTAGAGATCTGTGTGGCTTTTATGTTGGTATTTTTCAGGCAATGAAAGCGTATAATAATCAGGGGCTTTCAAATTCCACACGATTTCAAACCCCACTCATGCTTAAACTGGTGTGTTGGGATTGGTCACTCAACATGAGAAGCAATGGGATATGGCATAATTAATGCAGTTCTTTTAAATCCTATTGGAAGCTTAAAATATTGACAGAATTTTCGCTATGGTGTTTTTACCTTCCATGCATGCATTAGTGCATCTCATTTGTTCTATGAACAATACAAACAAAAGTCTTCTTTTGTTACCGCATTACACATGTTGTTACCATGACAGCATATCAGATCCTCGGTTTAGAGCAATGAGATTTCTGTTCTGTTCAAGGAATCTAAAGACTCATAATTGCTATGTAGTAAAGAACAGAATCTCAGACAACAGCAAAGTGTTCAAACAAAACGACATCAATCATTTTTGACAAAGTTGTTCAAGGTCCTAAAATTACATCAACTGCTCAATGTATCAAAACCAGAATTTTCTCCTAAAAACAGACCTCAGTAATGAGTCAAACCATATGTTTCAGAAGAGATCTCAACAATGTCATTAACTTTGCTCAGTCTTAACCTTTGAGCAATTGTATTGTTATTGGAGATGGTCTATTCCTCATTAAAAGTTCTGTTTTAAGACGTACAGGAAGTTTAAATAAGTGGATGTAAATGCAAACTTTTACTCTGTCACGTTTTGGTGCCGTATTAACGATAGACTTAAAGAATGCTCACATCATACTTAGTCTGTCCTTGTTTTATAATTTGACCTGGCAAGTTTTTTTTACGTTTCTCTTTCCATGAAACACACAAGTTGCTTTCCTTCGTTAGCCGTGCTTTGAGAATCTGTGTTAAAGGGCCTGTACGACTGAACACGCGTCTCGATGGTGCTGATGTTCCAGTAAATTAGCTGCAGGGAAACTCAGAAGAGAGCAGGCAAAGCCAGGCATCATTAGCAGAAAGCATGTTTGTAAGCTCCTTTCCCCATAGATGATGCCCATGTGCAAAAATTCCCTCTTGTGCAATTTGACCCGTTGGTGTCTAATTATCAGCAGTGGTGTATGATCTATTCCTAGCCTTCTGCGAACTTCAAGTGCCAAAAGAACATCGGCCGCAGGAACATACAACATTAATGCCATCCGATGTACACATTAGTCCAATGGCGTAAGCAAATTACCCCCCTGGATAAGGACACTGTTGTGTAATCCAGCACTGGAGCAAAATATGCTATAGTTTTTAATCCAGAAATTCTCTTTTTTTGTAATCCAGTATCTAACTTTCTGTAGCTAAGTTGTTAGCAGCACAACAGTTGCAAAATCGATTCCCAGGAAATACACATACTGATCAAATGTATAGCTTGAATGCACTGTAAGTCTCCCTGGATAAATGCGTCTGCCAAACGCATAAATGTAATTATTTCCAGTTTACACAACCCATGTAAGGCACTAAAGATAAAGATTTTAATTATTGTTTTTATTTATGCAAGCAGAGCTGTGTGTGTGCAAGGTGCATGTGCTCTGTGTTCTCAGTACAGAAGTCATGGAAGCTGAATGCATGATGCGTTCTCAAGAGATTTCAACTGGCAACGTTGCATGATACAAATACCCATTGTTCCCTCTTGTTTTGCTGGGGAGCACTGGTCTCTACTGAGAAGAGCCAGACGTGTTTCTTTTGGTGGCTGTAAGATCAGTGTTTTTCTCTCACTGTGATGGAAAGTGATCAAGGCAACCGGTCCCATGAGAGATAAATGTGTAGTGATGGTCACATCCTCAACAGCATCACTCTCTGCGGAGGTGACGTATATACACTTATTAACAGTGTTACTGAAAAAATTGTGCTGTCTATAGATTCAGTCTTGCTTCCCAGTGTTGGTGTGGGTGTTTGTGTTGGCTGTTTACAGCATTTAAATGACTATACTGTATATGCAATATTTATTATTTAAATTATTTACTAATTAATTTAATAAATAATTTTTTTGAAGATTAAAAATGACAATTAAAAAAAAGATTAAAAATGACAATTAAAAAAAAGATTAAAAATGACCAAATCAAATGATTTATTATTACAATATATTTTTAATAAAATCATAGGTTATGCAAGATATACAGTATGTCTTTTACTGTTTGGCAAATTAGCAGACCAATCAGCTTTTCCCACAGTTCTGTGCGTCATAACGACTTTTGCATGCTGGGAATATCATGGCAGCAGCACTTCTGGGGTACCATTTAGGGAAGTTTTTCCATCTTGAGCAATAGAACATGTTGCTTGTTTTAGTTTGTACCGGTCAGGACACTCCCCGAGAGATGATTATTATGAAACATGAGCGCTTCTTGTATTTAGAACAGCATTGTTAAAGTGCATTTGCTGTGGGGGGATCCACAGGCGCAGTCAAAGAACCGCATATGTCAAGTTAACTGATGGAGGGGAAAAAACAACACCGGCCCAGTAAAGACGATGGACAAATATGGCCCCTATATCCACTGCAGCTCAATCACTGCAGTGCTTTTAAAGCAAAGGTCTCACCTCCCCCGGGCTCCACAGGCTCTAGATTTTACTTGCATTAGACTCTCACTCTTTGGATAAATCACTTACTTCTGTAATCCTAAAATCTTTCACGCTACACGGCCTGCATTTCCAGGTGACCCGGGCCAAATGCACCACTAAAAGGGCAGGAATCTTCTTTTTATGGGTTGCCAGATTCAATCAGGGTTAGATAGTTGGATCAGATAGTTAAAAGAAAGTCGTGTGGTTGCATCTTAAACGATCAGTTTTATAAAAGGAGAATAAAACACATTTTTGTTTAGGTTGACACATCGCTAGAATTGGTCCCGACGGAGGTTTCGACTATGGAAACATTGAACATGCATGAAAGCGACACACATGGATGCATTTTGGTCTGTTTACTAATAGAAAACTGAATTCCAGATACTGGAAAGCCAACCATATGCCAACACTTGCGGTATGGGTCATTTTGATAAAACATTTCAATAAGTGACTATTATTTGAAGAGGTGTTGCTTTATATGTGTGTGGGACTTGTCAGGTTCATTTTAATAGTACTCCTGCCTTATTAGTCATACTGTGGGGGCCCTCGCACTTTATTTGCCCATATGAAAATGAAGAAAACGACATTAAGATTTTAATTTCACCTAGCAAAAAGCTGGATTAACTGAGTGCATATGTTTAACTATAGCCGTTTTTGCCCTGTGAACTTGAATAGATAAATAACTTCAGTTAAAGGCTCCTTTGTGTGTAGCCTAAATTAAAATTTCACACATTTTCTTTGTTTTCATCACATCTTTTGTTTCATCTCAAGCATGCTTGCAATGCTGTTGTCACCTTGGTTACCACATACACTAACGCTTCTTAAAACCCAGTACAGGTTTAAAATAGTGACAGATTTGCCGGTTGTCCTGAACTGAGGGACAGTAATTTGTACAAATGTATAGTTTTATAA
>JAZGTK010001957.1:0-34881 GCA_036877625.1 Ambastaia sidthimunki | reverse complement strand
AAAAAAAAACAATTACTTAAAAAATACAGAAACAGCTAACGTTACATAAACATTAACATAGCATATGTAAGTGTATAACCTTCGACGGTGGTCACCGTACACACAAGCATTATCCAACTCAGCATAAGAAGATTTACAAGCCACTTTGTCGCACACTTTTCAATCAGTGTCTTGAATTTCCCCCTTATGAACAACAACTTTTGGTACACAATAAAAGCTCTTTGTAGTTTGCTGGTTTGTTCGATATGAGCAACTATAAACAACACAAATCATAGACATTTTGAGTTTGTGATAGTGCTTTCTGTGTAGGACAATGGCTTCCTTTCCTCCATCTGCATTTTGCACCACAGCAGCGCAGTGACGTGACGTCACGCAAACAAGCTCTTCTGACCACCTGACTGCTTCCTTCCTTAGCACTTTCTTGCTAATTTATCAGCTGCGCTCTTGTGTTTGCAAGATAAGCACACACACATGCACACGGTTTATTAAAATAACACTGAACACCACAACTGAAGACCACAAGATCACACACACACACACACACTGCAGGGGCTTTACAGAAGACATTAGCATAAACTGTTTTTCTCTAAAGCTCAGTTTTTGCTGCTGTCATGTGGAGCAACAGTTTAAGAAAAATCCTGCTGAGCGAGTTAAAGTTGGCGTGTTTATATTCAGATAACTGAACAATACATCACATCCAGTCCTCTGAAAGTCACTCAATGGCTCCTCAGTTTGTTATCACCAGATTGTTTTCAAAGAGGTTTCCACAAGCACTTGTCTGCCCCAAACTCACATTATTGGTTGAGTCAATGTTGCTGTGTGAGGCTGGTCACAGAGTGACAGTATTTAGACTTGTAGGAAAGTCTTATAAACTAGGACTAGAGAAAGTATTGTAATGCTTTTAAAGTTACAAAAACCAAACCAGACAGCAGACCTAAAAAATACCTACAAAACAAAGCTTGAATGAAGTGTGTAGAGGAAACAACTCAGGAATAGTTCAATAGAAATACAACAACAGAGATAAATGACATCAGTGAGATGTACTGACATTCATCATGAATTATGATCACTTCAGTTCTCTCTCTGACAGCATTAAAAACAAACTTCTGCCCCTTTCATAACACCGGATGAAGTGTGTGTGTGACGCCACCACACACACACAAAAACAAACACATTTACTTAAGCTATCTAAAGAAAAACGTACCATAGACATCTGTTGTTGTCATTTAAAACTAACTATCCTGTAGACTAATCCAAACCCTTGTGCATTTGCAGAAACTAAATATTTATTCTAAATAATACATAAATAATTGTTTTGCTAACTGAGGTCATTGCTGTATGTCCCCCAAAGGACATTCAGCCAGAATTATCTTCTGTGGACAATTCCGTCCCCAAACTATAGATAAGTAAACACACACACACAAACACAAACACACACACACAAACACACACACACACACACATGTGGCTCTTTAAAGATACGTCCTCTGATCAGCTGCACACAAGCCCCAGTGTGAATCAAACACAAGCAGTCCTTTACAACCTGCAAGTCATTTTACGTCTGGGTCCGAAAACATACACACACGTTTAACGCTCGTATCACATGTTGACATCCTAAAAACAGACTCACTTGTGACGGAGAGATCCAGAGAGAAAGTGTCCGTGAGGAGCCGTGTGGTGGGGTAGATGAGCCTCACGGTGCAGCTGCGCGAGGGGCTCTCTGCATCCCCTGCTAACAAGCGGCGGGCTGGTACATGTGCAGCCTCCCTCTCGTCTGTTCATACCAGCTGAGCCGAGCACATATTCACACACACATACACACACCAGCACACAGCAGCAACAACACAACCTGACTGAATAAACCTCTGCAGACCTGACACAACGCCAGAGAGAGAGAGAGAGAGAGAGAGAGAGACGGGGAGGGTGAAAAGCTGGGGAGGCGTGTAATAAAGAGAGATTAAGGAAGGAACAGAGAGCGTGAGAGGGAGTGAGAGAGTGTGTGTGTGTGTGAGAGACAGAGAGATAGAGAGAGAGAGCACAAACACTGTGGGAAAGTGCAACAACAGAAGTGGTGTGACAGAAAGACAGAAATACTCTCACACTGAAAGCTGAAGAGTTAAACACTAACTCAGTGTCAACTCAGGTAGCTGTAAGCCACTGACCTGTTTGAACACACACAAAACACACACAAAACACACAGACTGTGTGTAGATGTGTGAGAGCTGGGTGGTCCAGTGTGTGTGTGTGTGTCTGTGTGCACTTGTGTTTTCTCTACTTTGCTCTGCAGTTGAAGGAATTACGTTTTTATGGGCTTACAGTTAATCCACACATACACACATGTTGGCATGTGGTTTATAAGGACTCTCCACACACGTAATGGTTTTTATACTGTACAAACTGTACATTCTACCCCCTAAATCCTGACATAACCCTCACACAAAACTTTCTGCTCTTTTACAGTTTCAAAAAAAGCATCTTTAATATGTTTAATAATCAATTTCCCTCATGGGGACCGCTGGCTGGTCCTCACAAAGTAGGGGTGTGTGACTTTACACACACACAATGGTTTTACTATATCAGTGAGGGCATCTCATATTCACAATATTGTTTTATGGAGATGGTATTTGTTTAACTCCAGCCCTGCCTGTAAACCTCATACTAACCTTTAATATCAATAGATTTATGACACTGTTAGAAAGTGAGGGCCACTGTAAATGCCTCACTGTTTTCAAAGCACATGTACAATAAATTTGGCCTCTACCAGCACAACCAAACCTCTATATACTGAAAACATATACACTCACTGTAAACATGTAAACTCACTGAATATAACTCCACTTACACTGGGACCAAATACTGCACCAAAATATTTACTGTCTTCATATACAGCAAAGATGAAGGAAACATTTCACATTTTTAATCTATTATTGCATTAAAACAAATAGTGTTGTTTATTTTATACAGACTATACAGTGTCTGCAGAGTAACCCTAATCCACACCAGAAAAGACAACTTTTAGCATTTATAGGCATATAAAGCAAATATTTGTCTGGTTGAGAATTTTTATGTCAAACTGACTTCATTTCTGCAAACAAACTGCCCTTAAACTAAAGCTGCAATGTACACACACACACACACACACACACACACACAGTCCCATTTAAACATCAGGCCAGATTGTCTGAGGAGACGGACCACTCGTAAAACATTTAATAGAAGTAATCGCAGCTTCAATATGGTGACTATAGAAATTAAAGCTTATTCTGTAATAGAAAATATTTTAAAATATTTAGATTTGACACTTACATTCATGTATTTGGCAGATGATTTTATCCAAAGTGACTTAAGATGTTTTCAAGCTATATATTTAACCAGTTTGTGTTCCCTCAAATCCACAATCTTGACATTGAAAATGTCAAACTCCACTCAAGCTCTTTACACACACACAGCTGAAAAATGACTCACACTGATTGTCTAACGTTACTTTAATGTATTCTTGACAAACACCTTTAGTCCTTCCCAATTCAATTGGACAGCTGTGCTTTTATACCTGGTACCCGTGTAAAACAGGTGAAAAGTGACATAGGTGTCTAAACAGGTCACTGACAGTGTGAAGGGCGCCTCCAGTGGCCACATAATGAACTGCACAGAAGGGTTCAGAATCCACTTCTCACACAACACATTTAAAATAAAAACCTTACGTAAGCACTCAAACCATCCATCCACTCTATATTATTGTCATTAACTCTATATTAATTTCACATCTAATTGAAAAGGCATTTAAAATATAAGTGATAAAAATGAACTGTTGATAACGAATAGGCTGCTTTTGGGAGAGATTTCTCACTCTGTTATAAAGATGTTTTGAATTATAGTGACTTTTTTTGGCTCATGATAATTTCAATTCTTAAAGGCCATTCACTGTTTGTAAATTTTAAAAAATCCTATTAAGTTAAAAACAGTACTTACGTTACAATAAAAATCAATCTGTGACACACACTTGACTACTGTACAAATTATTAGACAGATGGTATAATTATGTCTTATGCCAAAGATTTGATTCCACTAAGTCCTTATTTACTTATTGGAGACGAGTCTACAAACACTTCCACAATGTTTGTCTGTCTATCTTGCGAACACACTGCTGTACATTATATAATGATCAAGGATTTGCATGCATTTAGTAGATGCATTCAACCAAAGGCATCTACAGCATTATATGTATATATTCCCTTCCAGGTATATATATATACATATATATATGCTCTACCGGTTAAGAAGCTAAATAAATTTTACAGAAGAAACAGCTAAACTGAAAGTGACATCCACGTACACAACAGCAAAATATGGGTCACATACATCGATCATACAGTGAGTAATCTGTGACCTCTGATAACACAGTTCAGCTGGAGGTAGATAAACCTCACACGCTGTTCTTCTTTTAATCTTATAAAGCATCTGTTTACTGCTATAACCTTTATAACCTGATGTCATTTCAAGCAAACATGACACGCGCTAACTAACTGTAATGAGCGGTAACAACACAACTTCTCTTACTGCCACTGTGAGCTGATACAAGCCCCACAAAAAAACTCAAAAACATGCTCAGGGCTTATTTCACCTCAAAGGAAACTGAATTGAATCAAAGCACATTTATCAGAGTCTGAATGTGTATCACAGCATCAACACAAGCATATTTGAGAGTCACAAACCTGTTTGAACATTGAAGCCAGAAATGCTTTTCAACTTGCCAAAATAGCTGCAGCCCTTTTGTGTTAAAATGTGATACGTACAGCAGGTTTATTCAACAAAAACTGCCCCATATACTGAAACACAACGCAGTCTGAACACAGGTACTGTCAGGAAGAGTGCAGTCATACCTCAACATGTCCTCACACGCCCCACACCTTCACCTCTGTCTGTTCTTCCCACCAGGGCTGGGAAAAATGTAATCAGCTCTTTTTCAACTCACCAGTTTACATTTAAACTGAATTGGCCACACCCACAGGATGTTGAATTTAAACTGAGTCCTACATTTCTAAAGGACCATTAATCTCATCAAACTTCAGGGCCGCCCAATTTCACCCAATGAAATATTCTACAGCTGGGCATAACAAGAAAGATGTATGTTCATTATAAAGAAAACCCAACACTAAATCTAAATAAGATTTGTAGTTGTTTTAACGCTTGTTTTGCTTTATTTTAAATAATTTTTAGTCATCTTGAGAAGATCTTGGCAGCTTGTTATGGAGCCCTAGTGGGCCATAGGCAATTTCTTTCAGCTAAAAGCTCTGATGATTAGATGTTCTGCAGAAGTTATGTGAGAGAGACGGCAGAATCTGCTGGTTATCACAGGATAAGAGCAGACAGGACATTCCCGTATCACCCTAAAGGGATTTATTTTGTGATAATGATCCATAATAATGACTGTATGAAAATGATTGTACATTATCCCACTTATTTTACAGCTACTTACCAAATAAATTGATGTGAAATATTAATGCTAGTTAAAATTGTATTATATTATTATGACATCAGCTGCTTGGGTCAGTTTAGTGGTCATTACACAGAAATATCTGACCACAGAATGTCATGATCGACCAATCACAATTAAGCATTCCAGTGAGGCGTGTAATAAGATGTAGATGTTTGAATGTCTAGCTGTGCAGTTCAGCTTTAGATTCACTCCACAGTGAAATCTTGAAGGGTCACTGCAGAACTCTGAGAGGAGAGCTAACCAAACTAAACTCTGAGTCACCTCAGGCCCGCAGCTACAGCAAACAAGCTAACCTAGTTAATCAAATCAATCAAACAATCGTTCCATGCATCCACCCACACGAGGCTCTGTGGAAATAAAACTGTGAATAAAACAACTGTTATTTCACCCGTTTTGTTTGTGAAACTGAAACAGACACACTGCACACGAGTCTGCGAGAGAGCTCAGATTTGAATAAAGGGATGCGTGTGCTTTCCAGAGGTCAAAGTTCACAGATTGAGGGCTCTTATCTCTCTCTCACTCCTTCCTGTAGGCAGCACTCACATGATCTTCAAACACACAGTGTGTGTGACAGAAACATTGAGCTGCACTGGTGGTGTGATTAGTGCAGCTCTGCTTCTGGTCTTCTGTCACTGAGATGTTTGCAGGTGTGAGGGCAGAAGATATCACACACACACACACACACACACTCACTCACACACTCACTCACACACTCACACACACTCACACACACTCACACACACTCACACACACTCACACACACACACTCACACACACTCACACACACACACACACACACACACACACTCACTCACACACACACACTCACACACACACACAAGATGAATCAGTGCCCTATTTAGATAAGACTAAAGAAATGTAGTTCTGTAGTCTGTTTTTTTCCAACATAACCTGTAAAGTGAAAGTTACTTTTCTGCTTCAGGTGCTGCCTACAGTGGCCATTGTTACAGGCAGTGTGAGGTATAATTAATTTCCCTACTTAATTATATACATAACGGCATCATTCTATAATTAATCACACACTTGAGTCTCTTGTTGATTTTAAAGAGCTTTGTGATGCTCACATTTAGAGAACAAGACCTTCCATTACTGAAACATCGTTCAGAAGTCAGAGTCTTGTCTGAACAGTTCTTATGTCAACACTGAAGAACAGAAAATGTTGTCGACACACTCGCTGTCTCAGATATTATTAGCGTTGGCGCATTTGGTCATAGCAGTTGGTCTGACACCTGGTGTGTCATATTTAAGACACAACATATTTCCTGAAGAGAAACTGAACAGCTGTGCATTAGAGGCCTGTTATTTAGATTAGACACAATTTATATATAACTGCATTCTTTTTAACAGTTGCCTCTACCACAGATTATAATTGATACAAGCGCCTGACTTGAATTTTTAATACTGCATGCCAACAATTGTTAGCCTGTAGGCATGTACACAACCTGCAGCAAAACAGAAACTACGGTCTTACGTGGCCCTATGTGAGTCACTGTATGTTATTTAGGGCAGATTTATCTGTAATGTTACCACAATAACAGACCAGAAAAAACTCATTCCAGTAATTACACAGTTTCCCAGCCCACAAACAGCTGTAAAAAACGTGATGGTTCAGTGTTCAGAAGTTCTTCAAAAGGATCGACTGCAAAAGAAAAGTGTCAGAGGCTGAATTATCAGAGAAACACAAGGTTACTTTTCAGAGAGAGAGAGAGAGAGATTAGAGTTAACCAACTACTGATATAACCGTAACCCACTAATACAAATGTGGACAGACGGGTGATGCGGGAGGAATCTGTGGCCGGTGGGAGGGGCCGGGAAAGGTCGATGAGAGACCACCTTAATTACATTTCAAAATGAAAAATGCATTACAAAATTGATCTGGACAAATCCCATCTTAAGGGGATTATAAAGGAAATGGGGGGGGTGTTTGTAAAATGGCTCAGGTGGTCCGTGAGTTCCTCTCAAGAAAAGAGTTTGTTCAAAGATTTCTGCTGTTTGGCTGTTCAGTATAATTTCATCTACACAAATGATCCGTTAACACCCTAAAAACTGCCTGTGGCTGGTCCATGTGTGGATATGACCTATATGAGATACTAAACAACAGGTGACAACTCAGCACAGCCCAAACAGCACAGGCCCAACAATATCCATTATTCATCATTCAACATGACATTGACTCAACATAGACAAAATATGACAAAATCATAAATGCATAAAAAACTGCAGAAGTCTGATTTACCAGCTCAACATACAAATTTAATGTTGACAATATATATTAATCTAAACCATAAGCAATAATGTTGATGAGTCATTATATATATTTAATAACAGGATAAAGAATCCATACTATAAAATCAGAAGAGAAGCAGTAAGAGAAATAATGACTGTTTAATATTAATTTTCACAACAGAGGCCAAGAGTTACTAAAAATGACTTCTACAGAGAAGTCCTCTTCAAATAAACCAGCTATGTAAAAAAGAATTTAGTTCGCTTGCATCCACACTAGACTGAAACCAGATTCTTGTTTCCACACTACACTGCTGCACACACAGCAGAATTAAGACCTCTCTGACTCCAGAACGCTGCTTTGAGGCTTTCCTGAGTTGCTGTATTCATGTTATTTTTCTCACAAGCCCTGTGTACAGCGCTGTTATGCTTTTCTAACTGACAGACTTCACCAGACGTTAAAAAAGCAGCTGTCAGAGATTTCTCTCGATAACTCCCATCTGCACGTAAAACTCAGCAGCTGCTTGATTTTATTTGAGTGCCACATTTGTCTAACAACCAGTCGGCCAAGTTCCCTCTCATTCTGGAAAAGTGCCACTTTCTACCGCTATAAAATCAGGAAGCAGACATCCAAATCACTGTTAATATAAAACTCTGTGAGCGTCTACAATAGCTGTATTAACAACCTCATTCATCACTTTTCACCTCTACACATTCACCAGGACGATTTTTACTGGTCGTTCAGCGTTACCTACTCACTCTACACTTGGAGAAAATAAAACATTAAATAAATGGCATCTCACAAGTTTTTGTGTCCTAAAAGAAGTAAAAAATGACTTCAGGAGGTGTTCAGAAAGCACCAGATCTTCAGCAAACTTCTTCTGTCAAGGTAAAGCCACAACAAAGACGAAATTCTCCTTAAGTACAAACGCAAACAATTTCCTTTGCATTCACGAACAAATGCCAAGAGGCTTAAAGAGAATTATGATGTATATGAAAGAAAGCTACACTCAAACGCTTGAGGACATGCAATACCGAGCAACCAGCGACCGCAGTGACATGTGTTTTCAGCAGAATCCGTTGAATGACAGAGTATTAACATGAAATTAGCATAAACAAATGAGGGGAATGTGATGAAACGGCTCTGGCAGATGGGGATGGCTAATGTGTGTTCATAAACGTGCATCATTTTTATCACAGTTTGCATGTTTTCAGGTCAGTTCTGAAACTACAGCATGTTGGTGGCAGACCAATCAACACTGTGTGGCCCAAGATATCTTTATAATCTCTCCGTCTATCTCACGCGGGGAAAGTGTGCCAGAAATACAAATGCCTCTGTGAAGACTTCACTTGTCAGCTCTTAGTCTTAGTTCTTTATTAAAGCCCTTTTCACATCATTCCCTTCTTAAAATACAAATAATTGGAGAATAACTGAGCGCAGGGGTGGTGAGGAGGCAAAGATGGCTTTTCATTTGGATTGACAGGACGGTTTTATCAGCGCGCAGCACCTGCGCTGAGGTCAGAGTCAAAGAACTGCGCGCAGGCAAAGCCGATGCGGCCAGTCAGAGCTGCTGTAATTGGTTTCATTGACCTTCTCTGATTGGAGCTCTTTGATTCTGAAGGATCTCTGACAGGTTGGGTCAGATATTACTTCAACTGCCTCAGATGCCATCAGGGCCATTTCTAATCTGTGAAGATCACATACACCTCCATTTACAGCTGCAGTTTAGCATGTGGAGGGACAGACTCAGTGAATGTGGACTGACTCACAGTCGCTCCAACTGTGCAGTAAATTATCATGTCCTTTAAAATATTAAACTATAATACTATGATAAATCATTAAGACATAAAATAATTATAATATATAATTAACTCTTTTTAGAATCCTCTTTGTGATATTGTGATTTCTTCACAATATCACAATATAAACATTCAACAAGTGTATTCCAAAGAAAATTAAAGCTGCAAACCGTAACATTTTCAGTAAAAAAATTATTTGAGCATGTACATAACATATCAGACTGTCTAAGACTATCAACAGTAAGTTCCTAATAGTCATTTTTCATCAGGTTGAGCTGTTTATAAGTTTGGCTTGCTTTGACTTAAAGACATAAAGACAAGTATGTAAAGTGACCTGCAATTCATGTTTCAAACTGAGATGGCGGTAGAGAGGCAAAGGTTATGGAGTGCAGAATAAATAACACAAAAATGTTTAATATTATAAAGGAAGGTTAAACAAATGTTTGCTCAAGGCTGAGACACTCATATTCTTCAGCTAGCGAGGCTAAATTAAACTCTTTGATTTCATCATTATAATGTTCTAGCAACCGAGTAAATAATCAGGTCCTAATTATTAAAGTTAAAGTGTCTTAGCATCACCCTTTAATACGAAAAAACTTTAAATTACAACACTTTTCTTCACAGCTGTATTTTCTTTACACTCTGTATTTGTGTGACATTCTCTGCATGAATGTGTTCAATATAAGAGAACGACTTCAGATCTGCAGAATGAAAACAGTGCTGGTGGGGGAGGAACGCTACCACACACGGGTCACTTCTTAATGCAGGTGAGAGCGCCGGAGCGTTCTGCCCTCAACATGACAGATTATCTGTCAGTTCTGAGGGAAACTCACAGCAGTGTGTGTGTGTAACATCTCTCACTGCAGTAACAAGCGTTTTTTTTGCAATGAATCTTAGAATGTAAAAATCAACAACAACTGTGTTGAAAAAAACAAACTACACACAATCAGCCCAAAACAAGTGTAGTACAATTAAAGATGAAGAATACCATTTATATGCCACTAGTGGCACCAAAAGGAATTCTGACATTGTTTCTGACATTGTTTACAAACAAACAGGTAGCTCAACCCCTACCATTGGTTGAGCCAATGTTGCTTAGTCAGGCTCCTCCTACAAGCACATTAAAAGTAGACACTTCACCTTTAAGAAGTCAGAGACCTTCACTAACCGCCACTATGTCACCCCTGAACAAATACAAGCACATATGTTCATATTTGGTCACACACAACCACACAAATAAAAGATTTTCTGTCATTTGACAAGCTGTCGTATTTGCAACTGGGCCATCTTGAAATCAATGCAAAAGTGCCAGAAAACACAGATTTTCTTCTGCCCATGATAAGCAGTTGCAAATAGCCAGTGTGATTCAGGAGGGGTGTGTAAACGGAGATTTTGTTGATGCTGGAAGGATCTTTAGGTGGATTTTGTTCGATTACAGACGGACAGCAGAAGGGATCCCGGCCCTCATGCTGGTGAAATTGCTGGATGCTGTTTCTGTCTGTCTCTGAACAAACAATACTGATGACTCATCCTGCACTCAGTGTGCATCCAAACTTGTCCAATAAAAGCCTCTCCAGAATGAGAATGGCCCCTCCCCTCTAATACCACCTGCACACGCTATTGGTTATAAATACACTCATCAAGTCAGGATGGTCTATAAGTATTCATATTTATTAGATGTTTCTCAGATGTTTCTTAACTTTTGTAAATAAAATTAAAAACAGACAAACCTGGAAAATGTCTGAGATTATTTGATAATGGGAAGAAAATGTTATTGAAATCTCTGACTTAGTATCCTGGCTAATTTGAAAAGCGTTTGAGACAGTTTTGAGATATCATCTGAAACTTTAATAAGAAATGTAAACTTACTGGTAACTTTTGCTCAGAAGAAACAAATCTGAGAATTCAAGAGAAGATTGCCTTCGTTTGCCCTTCATGATCTCATTGCTGTCTAAGAGAAACACCTGAGACTTTAAGAGATCTCATTTGTGCTTTATTCCTCCTGCAGGGAATAGTGTAAAGGGCAAATCTTTGTTCTATCAGGAAGCAGTTGCACAGTAGAGAAAAATACCAATATTGCATAATCAGAGCCGAACACAAAGCGTGTGTGTAGATGTTTCATCTTTATCTCACTCTCTGTACAGCTTTGATCTGAGCTTCTCTCTGGATTAAAGATGTCTTGTCCTTCAGGGCATAAATGAATATGAGGATCAGCGTTGCTCTTTATCTGGCATTATGATGACATCATTTTCAAAAGGAATGATGAAATATGATCTGTGGAGACTCGGGGATGTCAAAGAAATGCATGACTTCTGACTGGACAGATCACGACTCCGGTCAGATGTAGGAAAGATTGTTTTGCTGTTTTCAAGCCATTCATAAAAGGTCAGATCAGGTCCAGTTCAAACATGCAGAATAAACTTCAGAGACTGTCTGAATGAAGAACAAATGACAGAATCCCACCAAAATTATTCACGACCGCCAAATAATTCCAGTGTCAAGGACAACAGGGACAAAAATATGTACTTTTTTTAAAGAACAATATCGCAAAATACTTTTAAATGGCCAGTAAATAATATTCTCTACACTCTTAATGTGCTTCACAATGTCATAGAACAACCGTTTTGACTATACGGTTCCATAAAGAACTTTAATATCCTCTATATTTTGGCAAACAGTTCTTTGTAGTGGAAAATGATTCTACAGATTATAATAAGGAAAGAAGAAATGGTTCTTTAAATGGCATTTTTTTAAGACAAATTGAAGTTTTTAAGAACCCTCCTACAGTTTCTGCTGGGGACAAACACAGGCTGTGTATACTGTCTCTTCTCACCGACAGCCCCTCTGTGCATCAAAGAGCTGCTTTAGAAACACTAACTGTTATTAAAACTCTTCCAGTATCTGCTTCTGAAATAATGCAGCGCTTGATTTGCTGCTCAGTTTCCTGCGACAGTTATAATGCGTTCAGTGTTTCTGTAGCTCAACTGGTAAAGCATTGCGTTAGCAGCGCAAAGGTTGTGGGTTCGAACCCAGGGAACACAAGTACTGATAAAAATGTACACCTTGAATTCACTGTCGCTTTGGATAAAAGCGTCTGCCAAATGAATAAATGTAAAAGTAATAATGTTTCCCAGTCCAGAAGTTTTAACACTCAGTTGAAAACCGCTGGTCAAGTCATCGTCATCAAAAAACATGAACAACAATATTACCCAGACTGCACTGGTGTCACTCATAGTGAGTTAAACATGATTTGTTTACAATCATTGTGCTGTGAGTTATTGGCATTATGTTGTATCAAGCCATCGACATTCATCTGACATTTAGAAACCAACGGCTCAAACTACACAGACAGTAAATCTCACCTCTGCTGCTGTTTATGTATTCGCAAAATTGTCATTTTCTTATGCAGCAATTCATGTTAATCATTTAGCACAGAGGCCAATGCAGTTCATGCTAATACATTTTTAATGTGTGATTTTAATGTTGAGAAGCCCTGAGTTGCAGTGCACAGAGCTGGAATATTAATACAACTAGCAGCTAGGATTTCAAACCAAAAAATTGCTAATTTCATAATGAAAAATGAGGAGCAGACATGTTCTGCACTCCTAAATGAATGTCTGTCATTTTAAAAACATGGAAATCTCTTCAGTATTTCATGTTTAAAACAGTGAATCCACACTGAGTTTAAAGTCAGTCAATCAAACATGTCAGTCTGGAATGTTTGATCTTCAGATAACATACAGCCAGCAATCTCTTGAGTAAACTCCACACAGCTGGACCTGACCGCAGGTCTGGGAAGCTCTCAAACCCTCACTGTGGTTCAGAACTCACTGCTCTTTACTCTAGTGCTAATACATCAAGTGAGTTTGGGAATTTCAGCTTTGTGGGAATATTGTGTAGCGGTGCTGTCAGGTCATTCCAGCTGTACTTTGCGTTTCAGTACATTCATATATGTCACTGCTATAGCTGACAGATCACCATCTACAGGACTTGAACCTACAACCGTTAATCTGTCAGCCTTGATCTGTAATACACTGAAACACCTCTTATTTCTTCTATAACAAGACAATTTAAAAGGAGAAAACCTGACATATATGCGCACAGCAAAAACAAACATCTGATACATCATCTTCTCCTGTTTTCATAATAATGTGCACCAATAAATCATTTACAAATTTAAAAATTGATCAATTATTATTTTCTGTTGAGTTTTTCAATCAGCATTTATTGTGTTTGGCATGTTTGATCTCAACAGGAATGGCTCAGGATAAATACTCATTCTCAAAGGAATATAAAAACAATAAGATTTTAAAAAGACTTGTTAACCCCTCCCTGCACGACACTGAACACAGCACACACCTGCGGTATAAATGCACATGTGATGGTCTCCACACGCAGAAGATCTCAGCAGCCAGCCAACAGAACTTCTATTCAACTGTTCTTCACATGCTAATTAAATAGATGATGACAGAAATCTGGGAACATTCTCAGAACATTCAGGGAACATTCCCAGAATATTGGCTATAATGTTCTCTAAAAGTTCTCTCTAAAATGTTTATACAGTAGCGTTAGTAGAACATTATATACATCAAAAATGTTATTATTAGTTAGTGGAACGTTTTAAAAATATTACAGAATTTGAAAATGTTACTGGACGCTTTGAAATCTCAAATTGTTATCTGGGGATTAAAATGTGTTATAAATAGTGGAAAATTTGAGTCCATTGCAGGTATAAAAATTGAAAGGTGGCTGTCTTTGTAGGCAGTAGGGCAGCTCACAGGGTTTGGAACAGAGGCAAATGTTTCATTTGAAAGAAGGTCAAAGATGCACGTCTAACAGTTCTTCAGTCATGAATGCAGAGAGAAGCTCTTCACTAACCTTCTGCTCACCGTCCCTCTTCACATCAAACACGCTGAACTTGAAGACTGCTTCACTGGAGACGGGCCAGTCGGGTGGGAAACTCACGCCCGTGACACACAGAGGATGTCTTGTTCCCTGTGATGAGGAAAAGCAGCAGAGAGTGAGTGTGTAAAGGCCAGAAACGAGTCGACAGCCGTCCGTAAACACACCACAGAGTCCGTCTGCCTCAGATGGGAACAGGGATGTATTGAGGACAGAAGTGTGTTCAGCTCCTGAGCAAGAGTTTTCATGCTGGTGTGTTAAAATGATCCCGCACTGAAATATTTATAAATCATTCTGAACATATTCTTAAAGTGTCTGTTGCATGAATTTTCCAGTGACCTTCTTACATAAACATTTTGTTACAGTTTAAACTGAAAAAAATAATAATGTAAAGTGCTATTTTAAGTGCTTTTTTTAAAGCAAGTTAAAAGGTAGATTGCTCTAAAATGAGTCTCAAAAGACTGATTAGCCTTGTTAATTGATCAGACTAGTTCTTAAGACACTGTCTTAACTCAGCAGCTGTTTATGCAAATGGCCCTTGGTCTTCAGATCAATACATCACATAAAACTGTTTGTTTATTAAAACAGTAAAAGATCACACTTAATTGTTTGTGCATATTAAAACTTATTAATATTCATGAGCTACGCAGACATCTGGAGCTCAGGTGAGGAAGCAGTTATGAATGTTTTTCTGTTCATTCAGTCAGTCTGATCCAAGTCCAGCTACAGGAGTGAAATCAAAGCTTATTTAGAGAGCTTCAGATAGCCGGTTGAGATAAACCCCCCCAGACACATCCTGATTACCCTCTGCTTATGTTGTCACACTGTACGCATCGCAGCCACACTGATCTCAGACCTGTTCTGAGGAGGAAACATGTAATCTCGTCTGTATTAGCACACTGGTATTTCCTCAGCTTGCGGTCGGCGCTCTGGGGTGTGTCTGGAACGCGGCCCCTCGAGACAGAAGCAGCGATTGGTGACATGTACACCCATGAAAACATGGAGAGACGTCCAGCGTAAAACCAGACAGATCTCCACTGGAGCAAAAACCCCAATTCACCAACATCAATTCAGCCACAGCCTGTTACCTCAGCACACAATATCATCTCAGCTAGCACATTTTAACAAGTGCTTTTTGTCTTCTGTTCTGCAGAGGAAATCTATCCGGTTTAAGAAATAGTTCACCATACATGAAATAATTTTCTAAGCCTCATGTCATTTTAAATCCATATACCATCAAATTCAAAACAGCCAGTGACCTTATTTAAGAGGTTCAGATCATTAGCATATCAAACCTTTTGTATTTCAGAGAGAAATGACAGCATTCGGCTCTGCAGTGACATGAGGACGAGTGAATAATGAAAGAACGTCTTTTTAATCTTTTAAAACTGGGAGAGTCATGTGACTTTCTAAGAATGTGCTTATTATAGACACAGAGTACTTTCTCAAATTCTCTCAGATAGACGCACACTTCCCCGGGGGAGCTGAAACTATTTTACAAGTATGCATCATTCATCAGTTAAACAGAGCCGATTGCTTTTATAAGCTGCCTAATTAAAAGAACCAGCAGGGAACGTGGGCTAAAAGGCCTTATTTAGGACCGCCGGCCAACGCAGTATAGAGGGTCCTGCAAATCTCCCCGAGGTTAGAAGGCAAGTCATTAAAAACCTTTATAACAGCACACTTACCTTATCATCCATCCCCGAGTTTAAACAAGTAACCAGCACAAATCTGAAGTCACACAATCACAAGGTCAATAGCATCAGTGGTAATAAATCAGTCCAGAGACGCGGGGGGACGCTGGAAATTCCTCTGCTGTGTGGTTAATGGTCAGTCCTCAGGGCTAATGGCCCCGTTTCAAAAAGCAGGGTTTATTTAGTGTGTGTGCTGTATGTGGGGAGGGGGATAATTTAGACATGTCCCAAAGTGGCCAATTTGTTCTGTAATGCGCCGCCATGCTGGGCGGACTCGAGAAGTCTCATATTTTAACTCTAACTGGCCTTTAAACAGAAACTCGGTACAAATACATGAAATAAACAGCTGATTTCTGGCCCTGCATCAGCAGGTACACACACACACACACACACTGTTGTGTTTCAGATTGTCCCACCAGACTTTATGACTACAGCAGCAGGAGTCCTGGGCTAAACCGCTTCACCAGAATGATGGTACCGGTCAACCAGCTACACCTGTACTAAACCAGCTAATATTACACTAGTCTAATCTGGTCTTTTCAGCCAGACACACACACTTCAAAAACACATAAAACCAATAAAGATGCTTAATGGAGCATCAGGGGCGTGACGTCAAATGCTGCCTCAACTGCCCCTCTGCAGCTCTGACAAACATTTTTAGAGCGGGACTTTCCAGCAGATTAAAGGAGATAAATTCCATGAGCTCTTTTACTGGACACACACACACACACACACGCCTCCATGTAATCCGTGACAACACACAACTTTCAGGAATTAAATGAATCAGGTTATTAAACTGTAAATCTACTGTTAATTTTTCATTAGCATCTCTTATAGACTTTTCTACAGTGTATGTTCTCAGAATCATAGCACACGCTACATATCACATGTATGATCTCGTTGTTTATGTGAGAAACACTTTATCATGTCAATTAAAGGGTAGCTGATTTTTTTTCCCAGAAACATTTGTTGTTAGGCTGGTTGAGGGTCTTTTCACATCCTGTAAAGTGTCTAAATATATTTATAGAAACACATCTTCTGTGGAGGGCACAGGATCATAAAATGGAATTTAATCAGAGGGTGGGATCTTATGCTTTCAAAGCTAGCTTGCTATTGCTAGCCTCTCTGAAACTGCCTACCGTACTTTAATGTGTTTTAGTTAATGACTATTTTTAACTAACAACACAGACAAACATACCCAAAGACTGAAATAATACCAGCATGATTCAAAGAACATACTGTGTGATTCCATTGAACAAGCAAATAGAAGCTTTTATACAAATTAGTCGACAATGTCACAATTTTGCTTATTTGAATAGTGAGCCAGAAATACATATACATACACAAAAATATGTAAATAAAAACTTGATAACTATTTGAATGTACTTTAACTAGTGATCATTAAACATTGATTCCCAGGAAACTCTGATAAACATAGCTTGAATGAAACATCACTTTGAATTAATGTAAAACATTATATTAATACATTAAATAAACAACAATTTATTAGTCCAATAACTAAATGAGTCCATTACACATTTCAGTGAGCTCAATAAATGACCATGACTCTGAACACTGTTCTCTGTGTTCAGTTCAGGCAATCTGCTGTGATCAGTCCACAGTGTTCAGTGACAGATCAGTCCACAGTGTTCAGTGACAGATCAGTCCAGAGTGTTCAGTGACAGATCAGTCCACAGTGTTCAGTGACAGATCAGTCCACAGTGTTCAGTGACAGATCAGTCCACAGTGTTCAGTGACAGATCAGTCCACAGTGTTCAGTGACAGATCAGTCTACAGTGTTCAGTAACAGATCATTCTACAGTGTTCAGTGATATTTCAGTCTACAGTGTTCAGTGACAGTTAAAGCACCAGACGGAGGTGGGCCATCAGAATCAGCAGGAGCTCTGTCCCACCACAGATCCCAGCTGCTACGGAGCGAGACCTCCAATGGGAAAGTTAGGACTGCCAACACACACACACACAAACACACGCACACAAACACACGCACACACACACACATCTATCTATATAGGGACATTCCATAGACTTCTGGTGTTTTTGCACACGCACACACACATACGCACACACACACACACACACACGCACACACAAGATTACGTGTATCAGCTCAGATGCTGGGAAACAGCTGCAGTCTCATTCAGAGTGCACCACCTGTCTATATTAAACAACACAAGTGGGCCAACTCTCCTCACAGCACACAGCCCACACCTGCAGCGAGTTCAGACCACTGAAATTCACCAGGATCCACAGCAGATACCTTCTCACACTCCACAAATGTGTGAGGAGAAGCTGGAAATTACAACCTCACAGCTTCTTCCAGTTGAAACCTGGTCTGCTCTCATAATCGCTTTATCTTCACAGATGATCAGATGCTTTTGAGGACGTTTCTCAGTGGAATTTGTAACACACACAATTATGTGAGTTAATGTTTCATTTATAAATGCAACTGATGTTGAAACAGGCCAAGCCAGATATTTACTGTAGGTTCCCTAAGAATAACACACCCCAAAATTCATTCAGAACATTCATGAGAAAATAAAAGGAAACGGCAACAACAACAAAAGCAACAAATAATAGCAACACACCAAAACTTCACTGAATAATACATTGAAATATGTTTAGTACCCAACAATATATAAATACTCCATACACTATAAATATAGACTTGGACCTACCCTCAGCTTCCAACAACATGAGTTCCAGTCCATTGCACCTTTAGTCCAAAGATCAGTGTGTTTTTACAAAGTGCCAAAATGCAACATCTTCCATCACTGCGTCTAAAACTACTCACTGTTTCATATGAGAGTTAAATGTTTGGCAAAACAGATGTAAGATATGATCTTAAAACTACAATCATGCAGACTAGTCTGTGTGCACTTAAATTGTATAAAGCTCTTTCCTCTCAGCAAATGTAATTTGGAAGGAAACAGACTTTCTTTGTGCACTCGTGTGAGGCCAGGAGACCATGAAAGAGAGAGAGAGAGAGAGAGAGAGAGAGAGACATGTGCCACTGGAGGGTGTGTCTGGGTGTGAGATATGGGCGATGGGAACAGCCAGCTGTTGCCCTCAATAATGCTCTCATGAGAATTGTCAGCAAAAACTAACTTCCCTCTCACAATAAATGATGTGTGTGTTAGTGTGTAAAGCAAGAGTATGGTGTGAATAATGAGTTTGTTCAGAGACCCGACACACAGGCTACTTTACAAATAACATGATGGCATTGTAAGGGTTGCATGTATATTTATGTGTGTGTGTGTATATATGTATGTATATATATATATATATGCTGAGCATCTTTGTTTATGCCAAGTGAAGAAAAAAAACATCTGATCCAGCAGAGTTACCTGCACAACATGTTGAGTTTCCTGTCCTTGAGCTCAAACCAACATTTTACATGCTAAAAGAGACAAACAAAAAATCATTACACTGAAAACACTGACAGGATAAACTCAACAGCAAGAGAAAAAGTGTAACACAGACGTACAGACAAATGTCATTCCTTTCTGTCTTCAAGAGGAAGAAAAACCCTTTCAATGTGGCGAGGGGTTTGCTGGTATCCACAGGAAGTACCTCAGGAGGAAACAGGAAGTGTGACTGGAGGCTGAAGCTCAGCGTCTGGGACTGATGATGGGAGAAATGTCTTTTTTTAATTACGGTGGAGTTTCTGTCAGCAGCCACTTTAATGAGGTTTTCACTCTTCCCTGCAGGTTTCCTATAGCAGGAAAGCCGATCTGCTCTGCTGTTATTCCAGAAGAGGAAGACGGATTTCTCTTTCATTTCCTTCCTGTGTTTCTTGTCTTCCTGTATAACTGCACCTCAGCTCTTCTATGTAGTGCCATCTTGAAGTTTTAGGACAGAAAAGATAAATTGCTCTGTTTGCTGTGGAGTCAACAAATCAAATTTTTAATGTTTAAAAGATGAATATGAGGCGAAATTTTGTCACATTTTGTTATTTTAGTTTGTTTCAATGCATAAAATGCTTCAACTTTTTTATCAATTTACCAAAGTTTTTACCAGTTTCTGAGAAATAAATTTGTAGGGTTTCAGTAGGAGCAGGTTTCAGTGTGTGGGATAAATGTTTGAAGGAGGAATTAGAAATGGAAGGCAAATCTCTTTGCTGCCACTAATTCAGGCCTGATCTCGCTTAGATGTTACCTGCTCCACACTGTTAATCTGAACAAAAATCTGTGCAAACAACCATACAAGAGCTTGTTCTTATCAAAAAATTACACAATCTCACAATAAATGACTCTGTCCTCCAGGATAGACCCACACATTTATTTACAAGCCTTTTACATTGTGTTTCATCAGATGTGCTGTTTACACGGCAAGACCACACATACACACACACACACAGACGTGCATGCACACAAACATACACACACATTTGCGCACACACACACACACACACACCCACACACACACACACACACACACACACACAGGACGCTGCTGACAAACACACATATGCACAAAATGACACAAAGGGCATAAAACTATAGCAGCTAATATCAAACCACAGGTGAAAATTGAACTGGAATCACATTGTGGCTTAAATATTAAGACAACAGCTTCTTGAAACCTGAAATCGGACAGAAAATGGCACAAGACTCGTGCCATGTGATGGCTGTATGGATTATTTTTACGTTGTGATTCACAACGACTCCATTCATCAAATGAAAAACTTAGTGTGAATTTATTTAAAATCAAATAGACTCAGTGTTTCCATTTTAAAAAGGCACTTCATCAGTATTTTCACACCTGCGAGACTGCCGTGCCATTAGAGCTGAACAAAATCTTCAATTAGCATAATAATGCACCACTCTGAATGATATTAATCACGTCTGCCAATCAGACGCAGCAATTACTGCCTGCTGTTTATTTAATGTGACTGCAATACACCGACCCGTTAGCACAGAAGACGAGTTCCCGCTGTAATTAGTTTATGACGACGAGACTCCACAACCTCAAAATTGATCAATTTGAGCAACGCTTAATGTCGTTCATGAGAAAACTGGGGTTTCTGTGGGAAAGCCATATGCTCTTTAAATAAGCGTTACTAATCGCAACAGTTTCATCATCGTTTCGTTTAGGGTGACAGTATCTGCGTCCCTCATTATTCAACACCTGCTTGTTGCCTCACGCTCACAATTAGCTGAAGAGAGTTCGTTTGATCAGGAACACAGACCTAATGAGAACATCTGACCTCCAGTTCGGTTTCCAGTTAAATCTGCTTCCTTAGACTGATGCAACCTTCTGAGGTGAACCTTTGAAGAAACGTCCTCTTTGAACAAAAAGCTGACATGAAGAGAATATTTATGACTGGTCATCTTGTTAGAAGTTGGTGGAGAGTGAAAAGCCCTGCCAAGATGACTGAGCCGCAGATGTGGAACTTGTTAGCGCAAGAAAACTAGAGAAAGAACAAGATCTCGTGTAAGTCAGTAGCTTGTGTTAAATTGCTGTCTTGAAATGTGTGAAGCCGCATACAGTCTGTGTGTTCACAGATCTTTAAAGTCATGAAAAGGCTTGAAAATGTAAGTGCTGTTGAATGAAATGGCACACGGAGGCACTGACCTTACTAAAATGTTAATTATGAGAAAATTACTATGTTGGAGACGAGAGAAGCTTTTTTCTGCAGCTTTCTGAAGTCGTTTTTTATTGGCTGTTCCTGCTACAGCCAAATAAGTGTGATGGCAGTTTAAAATACAGTTTGGGAATTTGAGGTTAAAGAGGTTTTACTGTCTTAAATTAGTCGGTAACTGCACAGGTTTTAATTGCAAATACTTGTCAGATTATTTCTTTACCTAACCTGCATGTTAGCTCCACCTCCAATAAAACACACACAGTCCAGTCAGATCCAAACTAAAAACAAAGACTTATAATGAACCTGGTTTGATTTTATCATGTTATATGTGCTGAATGTTTAAACTGGATCAAGAACGGCTACAAGACTTTTAAATCTACAACAGACTCCATTTAAGTTTTGACTTAAGTGTCAAAGAAAATTTTATAAAGACTTTTATAAACAAGCTAAAAACAATTTTAAGTGGTTTGATTCTTAGATGCTGACTGAGGTGGCACTTTAGTACTAAAGACTACAATGATGTCAACCCAAAATGGCCGCCGTCAACCTCTGAATTAGCCAATAGTGAACCGGCAACAATGAAGGCACAGCCCCACAACAACCTTCATAATTTATTTAGAACATTGCAATTATTTTAATATTTACATTTACTTTTTACATTTACATAAGCTGCAATCCATAATCCAACTTTGTTAAAAATAAACAAAAATCAGCTGTTGGGCAAGTACATAAAAAATGGTCTTCTTACCATATCTTACCCCAATTCACAAGTGTAATCTTATAAATATGATTCATAAGTTGAGATGTTCAGTTTAGTGGAAAATGTCAGTTTAACATCATTTGACTTCAAGCTACGTAAAGTACATAAAGTAGACCACAATTTTAGAGATGGAAAGTTGGATTTCACCGTAAAATATTACAAAATCTTTATAAAGTACCTGTGTTTATTTTACACAATTTTGCACAATTTAAATAGAGTTTCAACTCAACTTTTAAATATCTCTGTTAATGAGTCACGTAATTCTACAGTATACTGCTTTCACAGCTGCATATAAAAGACCAAAGTTTCAATCTCTTAAAAATGGATTTAAGATCAGCTTAAAAATGAAGCCAGTATTATTAACTCCCTGTCATCATATAACTCATGTTTTTTTAAAAAGTGCATGATTTCTGCCCCGTGCCGCCATCTTGAATCTTACGTATTCCTAGGATAAGGAACAGGAGTACAATTCTGAAAATGTGGTTTCACACTGTATGTGAATTCAAACTGAAGTGATGAAGTGATTTATGGACGGGTGTGAGAGAGCAATAGGAAATCTTCTGTTACTTAGCAACAAGTGCAATGCTAATATTCTCCAGCTGCTGAATATTTGCTCTGTAAATGAGTGTTTAGGGATTGAGAAGGTGAGACAGTAACGTGACGTGATCTTTGCACAGATTCCTTTGACTCACTGTGATGGAAATTTCTTACAGATTAAATATTCAGTTTCTGCCATTTTTCATTTGACTGCCTTCTCAGTGCATACATAAATGAATGCGCTGATGATTGGAATAATAAATGTAAGCTATTTAAAGGATCGTGTTCATAACTCGTTAGAATTATGAGATTTATCTGAAAGCATAGCTCAGAAAGAAACAGGTGGAATAAATTAGCCAAGGTGGTATCTGAAACCTGGCAAAAGCTGCCAGAAAAACTCAATTTCCCCCACACTGCTTCCACTGGAAACGTTCAGCCAATCATATCAGAGGACCATAACAGCTGTTGAATATCTTCACAACAGTTTGACCACAAAGAGAGGCAAGTAAGACCGCTGGAGCTGTTTGGAAACTTTTAAAATAGCTTTAGTTTTTATCATCTTAAGCATTTTTATCCTCATCACCATAAAGCCCCCCTGTGAGAATTTTTCCAAAATCAGGAATAGCTCCATGACTGATGGCAGAAAATCAGTTCAGAGATGACTTGTAACACTACCCAGGGAATCAAATTTGGTTCAGAGTTTGAGAATTGAACCGAGGCCCAACCAAAAGCAGCTGACCAGCACCTGTTTTCAGCTGACTCTAAAGAGATCACAGAACCAACTATAGTTCCCCTCTCCTCCACCCTCAAAGCTGACTGTCTCCTGAAGCTGCATGTAAGATTTTGGTGGGGCACAGACCACAATTTCTCTCTCCAAATGCCATTGGATTTACTGTCACTGTGAGGAAGAAAGTCTGACAACATATGAGATTCGAGAGCTAGACATACAGCCAATCACCATCCACCATTCTAATATGAAAAAAACACTCAGCCTAAAATCGTTCTGTTTGGTGTTTCACTGAAGAAAATGACATACGGTTGGAATGACACGCCTATGAATACGTGAAGACAAAAGTTTTCTTGGGTGAAATATTTCTTAAAATGCAGTTCTTGCGGTCCACAACAAAGTGTAGAAAATGATAGTTCACTAAACCACTGATGCCAGGTGAGAGATTCTCAGAAGAGGTGCATCACTCCACAGAAAGAGGATTTTAGAGACCAGACGCTTTGCACACGTATACACGCCTCAGGCGATGAGGTGAGAGTAATGGCTGACAGGAGAGGTCACGCCTGATGTCAGCCTTCAGAAATATAAAGTAATATTGCAGGAAATGCATAAATCTAGACACAAAAAGTTACATTCCCTGAAAAGAGACTGACAGAATCTGAGAGCTCAGATCAACGTGGCTTTGAAGTAACAGACGGTTTTAGATTGTGAAATCAGAGACGTCTGCACAAGTCAAGATACATTTCCAGCGATGGCATCATAGACTAACTGAGGTATAACCGTAACTCTGATGCTGAGGACACCATCTGAGACAAATATCCAGAGGGTTTGCAATATTGATGACTCTCAACATCATAATGCGTCTCCATTAAACATCTATATTCAGTATGTTTGTGTCCAGACAGCTTTACAAAATAAGGTCTCTGGACTTGGTGTGTTTCCGTTTAACTTTTAAAACTCCTGATTACCCAGAATGCTGTTGCGGCAGTTGACAGTGGCTCTGTTCCAAAACCTAGTGAGTTTTTTACAGTTAAAGTAAAACATGGTTTTACCTCAAAAGATTGAGGAAAATTGATTCCTTGTGACGTTAGATCTTTATGGGTTCTATCAAGGAAGATAATTAACTGTGTAAGGAACATTTATGCATTTTCATCTAAAGCTAATAGAAACGGTCTGGAGCATTTAACACCGTCGTCCGCCTGTCATGGGGAAACTAATGACTCCAAATCCTACATGATTGATGACAGAGACCATTTTGCAATATGCAAACTGCCTGCAATATATCCCACAAATGACTGCGTATGTCACAATGACTGCATTCATAAATCTGGAGCTTTGATTGGTTTTCTCGATGCGCCTGCACAACCAATCACAGCCCTGACACCTGAAAGCTCCACATGCCCCATCTGCTGCTCCACAAAAACTCCTCGATGATGTTTAACTCCATCCACACTTTTCCTGCGAGAAAAACAACACAGAAGTCAGTCGTAGATGCAAATTGCAGCTACTGGCCAATAAACAAGCGCAGATGGACAAAATTTCTAAAGAGAGGGAACATAAATAAACCTTCACTTGTTTTGCTAATCATGATTCTGTTTCTAGAAGCTCAGCTGGGTGTATTAGTGAAAACTCGGCTGGGCAGGAAGCAGGCCACACAATAGCACTCACACACACACACACAAATAATTATTACAAATATCTCACTCCCCGAGTACAAGCTTTAGCCAACCGCGCTTCACCAGTGATGAAGTTCTCATTATGTTTGCGACTCAATTGAGTGACCTTGTTGGTCCTAGTTGATTAACAAGTACCGATGAGAGGCCAGTGAGCAGCGTGAGGTATTTATAACCCACATTCATGAGCACAAACAAACACACACGCGGCGAGCTAATACACATTCTTGTGTGCGCTGAACTAATCCAGCCAGACGGATGATTCGCTCAGCACTAGATGCTTGCCCTCCCTATTTATTAGGAAAAATATGAGAGTTAATGTATGCAGATGTTCAAGGATGTTGGCAATGAATTATCGATGAACACACCAACATGACCTCATTTTACACGACTTAAGTATCTGGACTTTCTTATAAAGCTTTTGGATGGAGATACCAGAGCATGTGTGTGTGCAGGAGAAAGCTGTAAAACTCATTCCTATTCCAAAAACCCAGACCCAAACCAAAAGCCTGAGATTGCATCAAATCACGTATGCTTGCAGAAAAGTCATGGCTCCAATCTGATTCTCCTGATTGCCCATCAGATGCTGATCCTGATTCATGAATAGATATTACATCACTTTAGCATGACCCAGAGCGAATCCAGAGGGAACCCTTTTCATATTCACTTTCTTCCACAAGGTCCATTTACTTATGAATGAGTGTTAAAAGAGGACCATGGGAAATTTCAGGGCGTTTGTATTTCGGAAAAGAAACGTTACTTACACACAGCATGACTTAACACTGCAGCCAGACTCCCAATACCTGAACAAGCTGTTAACAAAGGCAAAATCCTTGTGTTGTTTATGTGCTTATGGAAATCTGAAGGTGTGAATGTTTTGTCATCAAGTATCTGCTTGGGAACTTGTGGCAGATGGTTATAGAGTACAGGGCTGAGCAAAATGACAGAGCAACTTTAAGTTGCTTTTAACTTGGGGGCGGGGTTTTGGAAAGATGGGGCGTGTCTAAATCAGTGGCTGATTTAGTCTGATAGAATTCTAGAACAGCTAACAGCCCTTACAACACAACATGCTTTGCTGTTGAACAGAGTAGCTATTATGGTATATTCACATCACCAGCAAAACTAGCACTAACCAGCATAAACCAGCACAGAGAAGCTGTAATGAGACTTTTGCTGGATTCAGGTTGAGTGACTGGATGTGAGTAAAGAATCCACTGGTTCGAACGGCTTGTTTAAATCTTATTGCCTCCGGCATCATTAGAGAGAGTTTTCTAGGTCACCAAGTGTGAATGTGCTTATGTGTGCATGTAAAATCTCTCCTGGAAATATTAACAAATCCACCTTGTGTAAATGTGCGGCTGTCAACTTGTCTCCTCTGTCTGCTGTTTAAAGTGCTGCATCTGCAGAAACTCAACAACACAAGCTGCACGAATGTCATTATTGTTACTTATCTTAAATAACTGTCTCATGACATCATTGCTCACAAGCTTTTTGCTGAACTTTTAAATTAGAAGCATCATTTCTTAAAGAAAATAATCATATCTGGACTCTATTTACTTTATTACATAGTTTCTTTTTTCCCAAGAATGGCAGGAGGCAGAAAAGAGACACTTTGTTCTAAAACCTAGTGTGCTGCCTTGCTGCCTACATAGGCTGTTAACTTCTAGAGAAGCTTATTGTGACTGATTTTGAGTACTCTACGTGGGCAGCACTTTTGGTTGTCATATAAATAGCATGCATCACACAGGAGAGATTAAGGCTCAATACTCAACAATAAATATATGAATAGGAAAAATATTGGGTAAAACTTTTTGCAATGAATTCTGGGATTCTTAAGGATACTGTCTTAAATGAGATTAAATTAGATATTTTAGAGAGCAGCATAATTATGCTCCCTACCTTTTGTAAGCACTTTTTTGTAAAGGAAATGCACCTACTGCATGACTTTGAAATGCTGCCCACGCAGGCAGCTCACTAGGTTTTGGAACAGAGCCAATGTGAAAAACCAAGATATTATTTGTAAAAAAAAAACATTTGTGAAGCAGGAAGCAAAACAGAGAATATTAAAAAAACACTTTGTAGTGAAGAAGGAAAAGATAAAAGGGTCGAGACGACACACAAGTGGATTTACTGAACTCAGAACATCAAGGTGTTTTAATTTACCCACCACTCAGGTTTCATTGATGCTCAGGTGATGCGTCAGTCAGACATTTTGTAAATGTAGCATGTGTCCTTAATAAGATTTCAGGAAAACAGCATCAGTGACCGGGAGACTTTCCACACTTTCTGTTCTGATTCTGAGGGAAAACAGAAGTTTGTGAAACATCTACTAAACCAAGAACTTAATACCAGAAATATCAAAGAGCTTGTTTTTATAAACATTTCATCTGTGAACATGATTTGCGACTTGTTTCTGCTAGTTAGAAGGAGGGGAGGGGCATTCTCACTGTAGACAGCATGCTATTGGACAAAAATAAGTGCAGTACTGTATGTCATCAACATATACAAACTAACTAAACAAAATATATAAGATTTTAAATGTGGATACCTGCTAAAAGTTCATTTTGTGAATGTTTATTTTGTGAATGGAGCAGATGGCCTCGATGCTTCCAGTGCTGGATTTAAAACCACAGCAAGTTTATATTTTATGAAACACATAAGAGATGGGGGTGTGCATAACTTCATAAATTACAGGCATTCCGATTCCGTTCGCGAGTGAGATTCCGTACCTATAACTGGCATTCCGTCCCTGTAAGGAATGCCGGGAGATTGAAATTCCTGTGGCCAAGGCTTTGTGTGGCACACAGATAAAACATCAGGACAGCAACACAAATGGAGAACAAACACACAGAAGAAAACTTTGAGTCTCACCTGATCCTGCTGGTCTGATGTATCCAGCCAAACCTGGAGTCAGTAGTAGACATTGAATTTCCACATCTTTTGCTCCTGTATTCAGAAGATATTTAGCCTAAAAACAGTACATTTTAAAAGCTCTACACTGTTAATATACATCAGGCAATGTAAACTTATATTTAAAAAAAAATTCACATTACATGATAACATTAATTTCAGTTTTTCTCTCACACTAAGCCATCAGCGTTTTGTGTGAAAGCCGGATGTTTTCAGTGAGGATCTGAGGAAAAGCAACAGTCAAAATGAAAGTGAAAATTGTCTGTTTCAAGCATCTTGTGGATGAAGCCACCACAGTTCTTATGAAATCAGGCGTCTCAGTGTCTCTTTATATAAACTCAGGCCTCATTACAGCATTAAATTCTGTCAGCCGCGATAAAAACACCCAGAGCGACACAAATGATTAAATCTGTCAAACCCAAGAGTTAGAATCCAGGAAAAACAGGAAATAATGACACAGACGTTCATTGAACAACGAGAGATACTGAGATATTTACAAATCCTAATGAAATATTGAACAATAAAGAAAAAATCATTAGAATTGTTATTAAAAATTCAGTTTAGTGCCGCCCAGAGACGACAGACTTTAGCTGTGTGCACTGAACAGCAGCTGAAAAATTCTGATCACACAGTAACACAGTTCATGATCAGAGTTTCTTATTTGAAATCTGGCTGAATCATAAGATATCGACCTATAATATACATGCAGTATCTGTAGATTTACAATCTTAAAGTGTGCGGGAACCCATTTTTACCCCCAACGCCCGTCTTGCAATCTTTTTTCTGATCGTCTCTGTCATTCATTCATTTGTAAGTTTTTGGCTCAGATGCTTTTAAATCTTTACAGAGAAAATAAAAGCAAGAAGTATTTCTGGAACCAAGATGACTGAAAAACAGTCCATTAGGCAAAGACATCTTTCATTTCTCAAGCTGAACAGATCCAGTCAGAAAAACAGCACTGAAGGGACAGAGCTGAAAACTCTTGGAAGACTTTGTGTCAATAGTGTTGACTGAGGTTTGTGAGAAGCTACAGTGGTGAGATAATAACTGGGGATAAGTGAGCAGAGGTTTGTCAGACACACGCAGAGAACTGCTCTGTGTTTGTGCCTCTAGTTTGACAGATGAGTTTAATACCGAGGTTTGTGGGTAATGAACCAGTGGAGGCCTCAGTCTGACAGATGTTACAGAGAAAAGCAGAGCGGGAGGAAAGGCACAGGGGTCAAGATCAGCGTTTACCTCAGTCCGGCGAGAACTGTAAACAGGTTACGGTAAACTCTGCCACTGCGGTTAAAACTGAAAAATAAACACAATGATCAATAATGAAGAATAAATTGCCATTTAGTACGAGATGTTTTGCAGAAGCTTAGTAAGTTCTAAAACTATTGATACTCTTAAAACCAGCTTTCCTAGACAGAGTCTTGACATTTAAAGTTCTCTCAGCTTTAGAAAGCCTGTCCTCATACTCAACACTCTTCATCATCTTCACTCATTTTATTGGTTATTGATGAAGTCGGTGCTTGAGTTCTTTCACACACAGTGGAGAACCGACAGGAGCTGAACTAGAACTTTGAAAATCTTCTACATGCTCTCAACCTTCAAAACAACTGTGATTCATCATCACTTATTCTCTTTCACTTCTCCTGTATCAATGTTGTGCTATAAAAGAAGAATTGCTCATCTCCTGGCCTCTCCAGTTTCTCTCTGGAGAAAATGCTTATGACAGAGTAAAACTCTCTCCTCCACACACACTCATATGAAATTGTGCAGTGCGGTAAACTCATAAATAAAACAGTAATGTAGACTTTAAAAGGGCAATATTTGAAAATTTAATTACAATTGACATGTTAATGTCTATAGCTATTGGAAATTGTGTATAAAGCAATAATGTTATACAACAGTACATTTTAGAACCTAAAAAAACTCACATTTGTGTCACTGCAGCTGTGTTTACACCATTACCAAAATTACAAGACAACACATACATCTAGAGTTTTCAAACTTTACACAACAACTAAATCTAAACACCACACGCACACACACACACACACACACGCACACACACACACAGTTTCTGTTTGATGTTCTGAGTGAAATTGTTTTCCTTCGCTGGGTTTGTTTGCTTTGTTCAATGTGTCTGTCACGGTAGCAAATAATCAAAAAGAACAGAAGAAAGCATTCTGAGTTTTTCTCCTGCTGAGATCAATAAAAACATTTCATCCGACGGAATTGTGCTAAAGTCCTTGCGGTACCTCAGGGTGGAAGCGGAAATAACCAGTAATAAAGCAGAGCTGAAGTCAGGCTGCAAATGTGAATCTCAACATCAAGATGAAATGAAGTGTTCACACCTGTTTATGTCAAACACAGAGCAGATTGAAGTTAAGTAGATTTTCTGGAGAAAATGCATGTGGCTCACCTGGGCAAAATTCCACACGTAGGGAAAGAGTGTCTTGAGTGGTTGCCAGGGTGTTGCCGGGGCTTTCTGAGTGGGCTCGTTGCTATGCGCTTGCTATGGTGTTCTGTGTGGTTCCTTACTTGATCTAATCTTTCCCTTATTCTCAGTTTTAGTTTATAGGAACCGGAAATAATTTGATCATCTGCAATGCAAATTAATTCTGACGATTAATTCTGATAAATGCCCTCGACAAACAATAAAAAAAGTAATTTGTCCACATCAAACAATCCCGTCCAAAGCCTCAAGATAACCAGCTCTGACATGTTCAGAAAGTCATCAAAATTCATCGGTCAAAATGTTAGAACCCGTTTTTTTTTTTCAAAAAAGGCTTTGTTAATCTTCTCACTAACTGGATTTGCTCAGCTTTGAGCTTTACACTGTTTGTTTGATTTATACTTTTAGGAAAGTGATTTGTTTTTCATTAAACTAAGCACACAGATCTACTTCAACTGAGTTAAACGTTTCTCACTGGTAATTGACACTTGCCATTAAAACTCATTTTGCGTCATAAGTGTAATTGCTTGATTTTTAATCAGTATTTGCCATTTCTTAAATTAAAATCAGAACTTAAAACAGCGTTTGGAATGATTCATTTATGTTCCAATGCTGCGAGATGCATTTTACTCATTTAAGCCGAGGAACAAATCACAGTCGCTCAACCACAAACTACTTGTTCTCGCTTCACACACCTCATAATATACAGTGACAAACCCTGTTCGCTCTGATGAAGCATGCCGACACAAAACAGCTTCACCTGACAGAGCGTCACAACCTCCAACTGGCCTTCACGGTGCTGCTCTCTGACAGCAAACACACAGCATCATCCATCCGTGTTAAAAGCCTGATGGGTAATATGCCTACAGTTCCCATGAGTCTGTGCGTCAGGCTTCAGGGAGGGTCTGGGGGCTCGCCGAGGCTGTGAGGATATGAATTTCATGAGTGAGGTCAAGCCACTGTGTGGAGAGAGTGATGGAGGCGAGAGCAGGAGGAACAACCTGTTAAACTAAACAAACAATGAAGTTCTGTTTGAATATATATTTTGTAAATTGTTTCTGTAAGATACTTTGCATTAAAACACAAGTGTGTCATTTCAGCACCAACAGCATCACAGAACAGCAATAAGGTTGTTCAAGTATCCTGAACACTTCCTTATGCCGTTGATCAATTAGAAGTGCTCTCAACATGCCACAGAAACACAGTCTCTGAGCACACAACATCACAACATACCCGCACTGCTCAAGCTCAGGTACAGAACTGGATAGTTTGCAGTGAGAAACTTGAGAAACATGTTGTTTTTCTCCTGGAGAAGCATTCAGGCATTAAACTCAGTCTGCCACATGTTATTAGGGCAGTTCATGACAAACTGGCAGAAAGCTGGAAAGCAGCTAACAAGCAGCGCAGACCGCAGAGACCTTTGAAGAAAGGACAGACAATGTGAGATCACAGCAACATGCAGAACACGAGCTCTCTGTGAACCAAACCTGCAGTGAGCACAGAGCTTATAGACTGAAATGCAATTCAAGATACTCCCCGAGTCAATAAAATGAGCCATGCTAAACACACCTTGTAAACATGCTAGCAGGGATGTTAAAGGTCAGATGCTGCACGATTACACTGACTGCCTTACATAATTCACTGAACACAAAGGGTAAGAGTCAAATCTTTTAATATGCAGGGTAATTTCTCTCCAGCCTTATAAAGTAGGTGCGTATGAGGTCACATCAGTACAAAATCTACTACAGTGTCTCATGTGTCTGTAATGAGACAGATTGCGGGTCAGTGGCACGTTTTCTAACAGCAGTCTCGGGTCTTGGCTCCTGGTTCTGATAATTGCTCCCTCAGATAGAGCTGCAGGGGTCCATCACCTTCTAAAGGGGACGTCAGGGGAACCTGTGAACAGTGGCATATGGGCATGGTGGTCCAGTCTGTCCAAAACAACAGTTTTCATGATCATCATCTTTAAACAACACTCATATAGTTTAACAAGACCTATAATGCAATCAGAATCTATTTTAGCACTCTTTATACTAGCTGGTTTCTGCTAATGCTAAAAGCATCTTCACAAGGCAACTGAACTAAGATGCTGTTATACTGTATGTTATCTGCAATGTTTACAAACTGCAATATAGTTTAAAAGCTATGAAGGTTTAAGCTTATACTGGATTTATCAGATAGAGGCAGCCAAGGCGCTGCTGATGTAGGTGGTTGCTAGGGTGTTGCTATGGCACAAACATTATCCTATGCCAGTTCTGTCCAGGATATAAGAATTACAGGAGGAAAACAGTCACATTTCATGCGGCTGCAGCTGCAGTAATATCACAGGCTGGCTTTATGAAGTATTTGTTATGTTTATTAGGCGTGTAACGGTGCTGTGAAAGCCGGCTGGTTTGGTCACTCATCATCACTGCATTACTCATCACATCAGCTGCTCCACATTCTGTGCATGTCCGCTGGCAAATGACCTGTAACTGCTCAAACTCTAACAGCTTTCCACAGCACACAGACATGATTCATCAGACCGGGGTGGAGACATCTGTACACATTTGCAGAGAAAGAAAATCCACCTTCAGGACTTTTCATTATAATGTTGCCAAAAAGATTTTTCATTTATACTTAAGATTTGCTTTACATGACCTTCAAAGCTTTTTGTCCAACAAATCTTCAGTCCTTTAAATAGTCACACGAGTCCTTTTTAAATAGCGCTTTTATCTTTAACTACAGTAAAACTGTGAATCTGGAAATGAAATTGCCCTTCTGCATAAATGTCAATTATGTAAATGATGGATAAGACATGACTGAACTAATAGCATTACGTATGTACATTACGCCAGTTTCCAGTGTTTGTACAAACCTGTTTAAACAAAATAATCATATTATCTTATAAGCCCACTAAAGCTTTTAATCAAATTCTTATTCTTAAATGTTTCAAATGTCTTCACAGAACAATTTTCACAAAAAAAGAAAGTCATGGCAACAAAATGTCCTAATGAAATTCTGCGAGTTCTACATTAATTTTCTTGTGCCTTTTAATGTAACATTTATCCGCTGCTCTGAAAATCTGAGACTGAATTAGTCTCCATGTGCAGAATTTAAGCTATAACAGCTAGAAACTCAAAGTTTAAAGTGTATAGCAGCATGTTAAAGTCTCTCACCTGCATTACTGAGTTTCTTCTGTGTCAATATTCTGGCACCGCGGCCCACCGGGGGCAACCAGGGGACCACCAGGCAGAGGATCTTTAAGGACACACATGTACAGTGTCTCGTTCTCTCCAGCTCTTCCAGCTGAAATATTTAGGATGTCCCCATGTTTCAAGTCAGCAAAAATCCATTAAATCCTAGGGACTCAGTCCCTCTGATTGGATGATAAAGACCCCGGGCCGGTGTGAAGATGGGCTCCAGCAGTAGAGGAAGCGTTTGTGCTTCACTCCTGGCCTCTGTCACGCTGTGATAAACGCACCAGACACACAGCAAACACTGCGATTGTTTATGTTGTTTTTAACAGCTAGCAGAAAAGACTGATAATGGAAACAGGACATTCTAAAACACTTACCGCAAGAACATTTGCATTAGTTGATGTGATGCAACAAAGACCAAATTCCCCCCAAATATTACCAGCAATAAACATTATTTACTGGCAAAACAGCAAAGCCATAATCCAAGAGAGAGATAATATTTTTACATTTTATGTTAAGCATTTCTCGCACATTACAAGGAAAGATTGTAATGCAGCCTAATAAACTGAAATTTTATTCCACCTATTGATCATAAATCTTGTCTACAGGAAAACTGATGAAAATCTGTGATAGCAAACCTCAAAATTTTAAAGAAACAGAAATTTTAAAGTTCAAACAGTTCTAAAAGAAAACTCTGGCATTATGTGCTGACCCTCATGTCCTTCTAACACAGTAAACATCAACCTCTTTACCAAACCCCCCCACCCCCACTTTTATTGGGTATATTTTATTTATACCCAATAAAATATTCTAGAGTTTGACATAACTAGTAAGGTGTTTGTTAATAAAATAACCAAACACTAAGATTTTTAATGCTTGTTTTGTCTTCTGAATAATTTTAAGTGAT